>JAREIK010003123.1:0-247500 GCA_029783825.1 Sapria himalayana
CATATTCATCTGTAAGTAATTTTATTTAATTATTAGTATTATTTGAATTCATTGTATGTTTCATTCAGAATCATGATTGAGCATTATTATTTGCAAATATAACAAAGCAAAATGAGTTCAGATCATCTAGATGTACAAAAGTTTTATGAATGGAATTTTGAATCAAGATTTCTTGAGTGGGTAGGAACTTTCATCAACTTTGCATGTAGTCGACTGAGATGGATGGAAGGAAATAAAATTAAGTGTCCATGTAATAACTACAAGTGTTAAATATGTCATTTCGTGATGAAAACACTATAAGATGCCAAGTGGTTAGATATAGCTTTGTACCAAATTATTTTGTTTGGATTATCATGGGGAAAGTATAATGACGTTGAACATTGACTTAAATGAGGGTAAATAATCATATGCATGTAGTGAAGAAGGATCAAACACATACCATAGAATGGCTATGAAGCTGCTAATGGTGACTTCATATGGATTACATGGATGAACCACCTAATCCTAAAGCTCAGAAATTTTTTGATATGCTTAAAGTTATAAACAATGATTTGTTGCCTAATTATAAAATACATTCACAATTGTCACTCGTGGCTTGACTTATGAGCAATAAATTAAAAAATCATATGTCTGAGAAATTATTTGATCAGGTGATAGAACTCATGAATGATATTATTCTGGATAATAATTTGGTCACTAATAACCTTTACAGCACTAAAAAGTTACTATGAGGTATGGGGATACTAGTTGAAAAAATTGATTGTTCTTTCAATGGATGTAAGTTATATTGGGGTGGTGATAGTAATTTAATTATCTATAAGTTTTGTGATCAACATCAGTTTAAGAAGGTACTTCTTGTTGCAGATATGCGACAAAAGATGAAAGTTGCATTTAAGAATATGTATTACTTTCCTTTAATTTCTCGATTGTAGAGACTATATGCATCAAATGCTACAACACATGATATAAGGTTGCATTCTGAGCATGAGGTTGAAGAAGGGGTGATGCGTCATCCATCAAATTCACTTGCTTAAAAGCATTTTAATCATATACATCAAGATTTTAAAGTTGAAAGTTGAAATATGAGATTGGGTCTCTACACTGATGGTTTCAGCCTTTTGGTCAATCTGTACAATAGTATTCAACATGGATAGTGATAGTGACACCATATAATTTCCCTACATGGTGGTGTATAAAGGAGCAATATATGTTTCTGTCAATATGGATTCCAGTGAAAAAAAAAATCCGAAAGAAATGTTGGATGTTTTCTTATAGCCTTTTATAACAGAGTTAAAAAATTTGTGGGATGGTGGCTTGAATACATATGACATCTCAAAGAAGCAAAATTTCATTATGTGGATGGTAAGTGATTTTTCTGTATATACAATATTGCCTGGTTGGAGTACTACCTTTGAGAGCAGAATGTAGGAACCTAGCTTCTGTATTACATTGAAATGTCTGATGCATTTACCCTCAAATTCTGTGGTAAACAATCATGGTTTGAAAACTTTTGTAAGTTTCTACCTACAAATCAACCATTTCACGAAAATGGAACTACATTTCAAAAAAATAAAATAGTAATAATAGTGTACCAGTTGTTGGTTCATTAAAAGATATCTTGATAGAGATTCAGAGTTTGGGTCTGGAGAAGTTAAATAAAATGAATGTTACTAAAAGTAATGGACCAATATACAAAATATTTGACGGGAGGAAACACAGTATTTTTTGGGACTTGCCCTATTGGAAGTCCAATTTAATCCATCACATCTTTGTTATGATGCATATTGTAAAAAATCTATTTGACAATGTTTTCAACACTGTCATTAATGTAGAGAGAAAACAAAAGACACTTTAAAATCAAAATAAAAGTTAATTATTACTATTTGCATCCTAAATTGAAAACAAATGAGGCTACAAAAAAATTTTCTAAAGCTTTTTACATACTTGATAAGAAGGCAAGGCAGACATTCTGTGAATGGGTTAAAAAATTTGAAATTCCTTAATGAATATATCTCAAATATGGGTAGATGTGTGGATAATGAGAATCTTAAGTTATTTGGAATGAAAAGCAAAGACTATCATGTATTTATGTAGAGATTTACCAATTGCTTTCTGTGAATTACTTCTCCTAAGTGTTTGGATGGTCCTTATAGAACTTTGTTTCTTCTTCAAACAGTAAACTACAGCCATAATCAAAATAGATGACATGGTGAAACTGGAGAATGACAAACTCTAATTCTTAGTAAGCTTGAATGGATATTCCCACTTATCTTTTTTGACTCAATGGAGCATTTATCTGTCCATTTGGTATATAAAGCAAGGATAGCCTGGCCAGTGCAATACAGGTGGATGTATCATTTTGAAAGATAAATAAATATAAGTAGCTATGTTTTATTATTTCAAGCATAAATTATTATTGTAATTTGATTTAATCGAAACCTAACATAATGGTTGTAGGTATCTTCATAAGTTGAAATTGAATGTTAGAAACAAGTCAAAAGTTGAAGGTTCAATTTACAATGCATATTTAGTAGAAGAAACATCATCTTTTTGTTCTTATTATTTTGAGGATCATGTCAATACAAAAATTAGAAATTTGCCTCGGAATAATGAAGATCATGTGCTAGTAGAAGATAAATATGTGGACAAACTATCTATCTTTAAGCACCCTAGAAGAACATTTAAAAGAGCAAAGAAAAGATGTATGACAGATGAAGAGTACAAAGCAACCCAGAGCTATGTTTTACTTAATTGTGAGTAGGTTACACCATATATTGAGTATGTATACCCAACATGGTTGTAGGTTTAATCATAATTTGATTTTGTCTTTAATAAGAATAATTAAAAATTGATATACATTATTTTCTCTCTATTTATATTTGTGTAGTGTTTATGTTGAGCAGTTAAAACATATACAACCAACCATTTCTTTCCATTATGTCGATTCTATGCTAGAAACAAAATTTGTGAATTAGTTCAAAAACTATGTGAGAATTATTAAGTTTCAATTTTTTGAATTAATTGATTTATTAATATCTTTTAGTTGTTAACATCATTTATTTAATTTATGCAATAGGCAAATGATCCTTCAAATGGAGATTCCAACATATTCATTTAGAATCAAATTAAAGGCCCGTTTAGATATGTGACAACCAATCCTAGGTATTTTATCAATGGATATAAATTTCACACAATCGGATATGGTTCTTATAAAGCAACAATGAATAGTGGTGTATGCATTAAAGGCTCTAGTTATAGTGAAGATGAAATTGATTATTTTTGTCAACTTGCTGAAGTTATTGAGTTAGAGTATCCTGGACTCGAAAATAATAAGATTGTATTATTAAAGTGTGACGTGTGAGTGGTTTGATCCTACATGAAATGTGGTTACAAAGATTCATTCGGAGTATAAGCTAGTGGTTGTTAACCATAAATGCAGATATAATCAATATGTGCCATTTGTTATGCCATTTTAATCCACACGAGTATATTATAATACATATCCGAGTTTATCTCATGATAATAGTGACTGGTAGTTTATTGGCAAAATATAAAGCTTGATCAAATTTTGACATAAATAATATTGAGCCTATGCGTGTAAATGAAGATCTAGAAAATTTATGTGACTCAAATGATGGCCTTATAAAAATTTAAGATGATCATTTTATATCTATAGATGAGTTGGGACATCCATTAGAATCATGTGAAATGTCAGAAGATCCATTGGAGGATGATAGTTATGCCGATAATTAAATTATTATAACTGTATTATTATATTATAGTATCAAAGACTTTCTATATTTTGTTGAAATCAATTGGTTTATATTATTCTAAAATTTATGGTTGTTCATCATATCTATATTATTTGTTCTATTTTTTTATTTTTTGTATTGTAGATGGTGCCTAAAGGACATGACTGTGGTGGAGGTGTACGTGGACACAGAAATGTTCATTGATTTTTTGTTCATTGTAGGTGTTCTTTGTTCATCATGAGCAATGGGAAGATAGAGAAGCTTGGTAGTGGTCTCTTAAATTCATTTGTGAGTCAGCTAAAAGTCACATAATCACTAACAGGTCTTACAGGATCTTCAATCAAGATCAAAGTGGATCAATGCCAATATTTTGAAACTTGCTTTACCAAAAGAATCTCAAAAGGTTACGAACAAGACCAAACAATTGTATTTCTAACCAAAGTTGATTGCTACTTTTTCTTTTAAGGTTCATGCAGTTTGTTAGTGCACCTGATGTTTTGGAAAATGTTAATGTGTTTGGTGAAAAAATGTTCCAGCTGGAAGCAGCCCAGAGAATTTACTCCCAGCTAGTATTAAATTTTTTTAAATACAATCTACTTTTCTAGAGAAGATGAATACACACACACACACACACACACATATGAATCTCTCTCAAATTTTGTGTTAGGCAGGAGCTTTGAGTGAAGAGTACGGATATATGGTTACACAATTGAAGATTAATTATGTAAGATTTCATCAGAATGTTGTCTTTATCAGTTTGGTTATTACATGAGTTATGCGCGAGTCTTTATGCTTCACAAAATATTACATGAGCTTTGTCTGCTGTTCTTAATTAGATTTTGAATAAAAAACATTGTCACTCTTTGAATTATTGTGATGATATTCTCCATGTAGGAATGGAGCTGAAACTATGGAAGGAGCGGATGTCACAAAGTAAAGAAATGTGTTCTTGTTCATAATCTTCTTGATTTGTTTCTATTTCAAAAGCTTTGAAATCTTCATAGTCAATCTTAAGCTTCAACATTACCTTTTTTTCTCCTTGCATGAAAGAACTATTGAGAGCAATCAATGTTTTCCTTGCTGTTGTGAAACATGATCTATTATTTGATTAAGGAAATGCATCATCCACTAGTTTCAAACTAAAAATTGAATCAGAGCTGCGACTCTTCTTTGATCAAGTTGGTGCTGCTCAATTACAGTAAGCTTTCTGGGCAATGAACTAAAATGTGCATGCCAGTCCTTCCTTTTTCTTATGACTTACTAGAGAAAATGTTATTATTATGTCATTTTATATTGCATGCAACTTTCTTTAATCAAAAGTGGGTTAATCATTGATTTGCAGCACATGACAAATAGAAAATGGCTCCATAGCCATCTGCATATTTCTCCCATTACGATAAATTTGGCGGTTAGTTATGCTTTTTATTGCTGCTATTGATCCATCGGATAATCTGCAAATTCCTTTATTTTTTCGAGTGTTATTGAATGTTTTTTGAGATAGAATATGTGCTCTATAACAACGTAATCTACATGTGCACTATAATAGCATATTGCATGTGTGCATTGCCCTTGGTGCTAGCATCGATGTTACTTTTTTTTTTGTAGAAAATGAAGGTGCCCATTATGCCTATTGTGCCCTTGGTATCACAAGGTGTTTCATTTCAAATGAGGGGTGCATAAATTGGCAATTTTTTCACCTTGCTCTATAGCAAATCATAACTCATACTGTGCACACTAGGCATGCACAACAATGTTGGTGGGACGAGAAGCTAAAAATGTTGACAGAAAATTTGGTGAGTATTGTGAGTGACACTAGTCGACTCTTGGTTTCAATTAGGAGAGTTGTGGTATGTTATGAATCTATAAATAAAAAATATTATTTATATAATGTTGATATTGTAGTAAGAAAAGACATATTAGATAGTGTCGATATTAATGCCAGCATCAATATTTGTTTTATGGATGAATTATGCACATGATTGGTAAATGCTATATATGTGTCACAAAACTCCATGATTCTCTTAGTCACTATTTATCATGCATATTGGTAAATGCTATATAAGTGATGATCATATCTATAATTTTTGCTAAATTAATAAGTTGTCATTCTTCATATCATTTAAGTTTGAATTGATATATATGTAGGAAATGAAACAAGTGAATGATAAGATGAACAAAATGAAGAATGCAATGGAATAACAGATGACCTATATAGAGTCACAGTTAGTAGCCTTGATGAGATAGATGGCACACCGAGTTCTATTAGAGTATCTACGTAGAAGAACCATGGGAAAATTCATAAGCTAATGATGAAGATGATGATTTAGATTTAAATGATTATAAACTTATATTATATTTTTGTGGTAAACATGTAAATTTTGTATCATAATTATTTCTGAATTATTTTTAGTTTTTGTTAATTATAAAAAATGGTTTATTGTATATGCTTTTATCACTACAAGAAAAATACCGAATAGCTAGGAAAAATTCCCTAGATAAATGCATTATTTCCTTCGCTAGAGTGGATATGACGATGGAATAACTACGGAATCTTTCCCAAACCAAAGTGCTTGTCGCAAAAATTAACAAGTAAATATATTCCCTATCAATGTTAGTGAGGAAATATTCCCTAGCAATGTTAGCGAGGGAATATTCCCTAGCAAAACTAGCAAGGGAATAACTAAATTAGTAAGGGAGTAACTAAATTTGTATGGGAAAATTTCCTAGCTAAATTAGCGAGGGAAAATCCATAGCAATTTTCATTATAGAATTATTTTCATATTTTTAATTATTTACATAAAATTTAATTACATATTTTTAAAATTTTTATATTAAATTTAATAAAAACATAAACTATAGACAATTATTTAAACTTAACAAAAAATAAAATCAGTTAATAAAATATTCTGATACAATATGTTACATAGCTAAAATAGAAACATAACAAAACTGATTACATATTATTCTTCATTAATCTATATAATGATAGTGCACAAAGTATAAACTATTCATATAATTGATGTTGCGTTCTATCTCCCAGCTCCTCAAAATCTACATACTACTCCAGCACCCAAGCATGTCCCTCAGTCGCCATCTGTATTACTTCCTTTAGTTCTAGTTTGCATTACCTCTCCACCTCCAACTCCTTCTTCCTTTTATCTACCAATTCCCTTTTTGTAATTAGCTACTCTTCCAACATCATTTTAATTAACCTTGTGTCATTTGAATGAATGTATACTTGTGCATGTATTTTTGTGCCTGTGTGTGTGTGTAACACAGACACATGTACTTTCATGCAGCTACATATTCCATCAATGACAACAAAAGGAAATAATCTAGGGCTTAAAAAACACACATACAGGTCTCTCAGGCATGGTTAACATATTCTAGTAAGTTGTCCTCTGGTATTTCACGCAGATAGAAAATATTGTTACGCCTGTACATGGAAAATAACTTATGACATTTACAAACCAATAAAAAACACAACTAAATCCCGCTAATAAATAGATAGACTAGCACATACAATACCAACTGCCATTTGCTAGATATTTCTGACAACGAGATAATTATGAGCTTATTCTTAAATTATTGAATCAAGATTTCATCAAGATTTCCAGTGAACTGCCCATTAACATATTTCTTTATGTTTTAGCGCATCACGTATCAGTTCATTGTTAATTATAAGAAAGTTAAAAGGTGCCAAACAAAAGAGAAATAGAAGTTGAAATGACAACAGGCTAATTGGTATTGATTTTTTGCACACCTGTAGGTTCATATAGAAATCCACCAAAGCAAGGAAACCTTAAAGAACCAAAGAAAATAAAATTAGAAAAAAAAATGCAATGCACAGGAAAAGAACACAATGTAGCTCACCATTGTATTCCATTCCCCACTTGAGTTTTACAATGACCATCTTCCCAGTCATGTTGTTAAGAAAAGGCTCGAGATTAATGGGGATAGTCTGCAATATTCAGCAATAAAAAAATAAATTATCAGTGCTATCATGTAAGTACGAATCAGATATTTCTCTGCATTTACTTGAAAATTCATAGGCATGTATATATGCAATATACGTGCATATAGCAGAATATAGTATAACTATATATGTCTAAAGATACACAAACACACACATGCACAAGTGCACACTATTTTTCTATCTTCTCATATTTCTTTATCTTTTCCATATATTGCACTTGTAGGTTCAATAGAACAACGTATCAATTGATAAATTAGAGAACATGACACCCAACAAAACATAAGCAATATCACAAACATCGTACTCATCAATAAGATAGTTATATATAGTATATATGCACATTAAATACTATAGTGATTATGTACATATACTGAGTATATATGTACATATATACTGTAGTATTTAATCTACATATATACTTTAGTATATATAGATATACACTTTAGTATTTATGGATGTCTTATAGATATAGAACATTAGGTATATATATAGATATAGAATAGGAGGTAAAGTATTATCTCATTTTACTTCACAAAGAAGGCACAAAACATCACTATGAACATTAATATGAAAATGCAAATATTATTTAAATTTTCAAAAATATATCTAAGAAATCTTAGAGGAAAACCTGGAAAACAAGCCACAAGCCATGCTTGGTGCATCAAAATTCACATATTGCATCCCCACAACTAGAACTATCTCCTAGTCCCAAGGCATATAAGGGGTGTTACTCTACCCTGCCATGACCTAGCTGACAAGATAACAAAAGAACTAGCCAATGAAATAGAGAATGATCGTCAACATTAGTAACCATCAACAAATCAATAAGAAACTTGAACATCAAAAAATTGAGCACTCCACCATGTTCATGTGCAACACAGGATGATGGGAATATTTTATGCATAATAATTTTTATTAACTATAATCTACTTACTCCTTCTTTTACATAGTTAAAACAAAAACATAATAAAATATTATTACATCTTCTTCATCAATGTATCTAATGACAATCCATAAAGTATAATATATCAATGAAATTGACGTTGCTTTCTATCCCCCAGCTCTTATGATCACCATCTCTCTGCTATAACAAAGCTATCCTAGTCGTGGGGCATAATGTCTAGTGAAAAATTCTTTTACTTCTATAAGCTTCGTATGGGGAACATTGTGGTATCATATTTGCATGAAAATTAAACCAGTTAATCAAATCAAAATTAATAAATAAAAAAAATTCTGTTTTGATAAATATATAATACTATAGTATATATGTAAATACATATTACAGTGTATATGTACATATATACTAGCATTTCACTAGTTACATATATTACTACAGTATATGTACATATATACTTTAGTATTATATGTACATATAATACTGCGGTATCATATGTACATAAACTATAGTATATATGTTGATAGAGTACATATGTATATATACCATAGTATATACATACATATATACTATGGTATATATGTATGTATATACTATAGTATATATGAACATATATACTATAGTATATAAGTACGTATATACTACAGTATTTATGAACATATATACTTAGTATGTATGTATAAAAGATATACTATCATTTCTCTTGTATGTACATATAAGAGAAACCTCTCGTTGAATCGAGAAACCTCTCGTTGAATCGAGAAACTATTTCAGAATGCAACTCTGTTATAAATTTCTCATTAACATCCTAACATGTCATGAACAATATAGACATTCAAATTCAATGATCATATAATGTATATCATGTTTTCGTTTAAGCAAATAATGAGCAATGAAATGTAACTCATCATGACCATGGTACACAAACTCATGAGTGATGATAGGCTTCGAAGATTTAAAACAACTAGACCACCACCTTCCACAGTATCTAGAAAGAAAAGAAAAGTAGAACATGAAAAATACGCATGCCATAAGAATTTCCTAGAATTCATTCAGACTCCTTGTAGAAGCTATAAAAAATAACTCCACTTTCAATAAACAAAGAGAATGGAATAGCTTTTTCTGGGTTAATAAGTCCCTTTAGCATTAGCTTTCTAATCTTCTTTGTCTGTTTTCTCTTGTGGCATAATCATGCAAGCATCAAATTTGGACAGAAATAAAAAACTAGTCTGATATCATAGTAATCATGGCATACACTTTTCAAATTTAGTATGTACGTATATACTACACAAAGGTTGAAATACCATTTACAATATCAGAATTTATCTTTATCTTCAACCAAAGCTGTAGCTTTACCATGACAACACTATTACATAATCCATACACTTTTCAAACTAAACCTTATCAAATAATGGCCCACCCTGAGATTCTACTATGAAATTGTCCCAAAATAATACAAGATTATCCTTGAATGTTTTGAAATCCTTCTTGGAAGTTAGAAAATCTACAACTTCCCCCTGAATAGTAAGAACATGCATAAGATTGGAGGAAAAGAAACTAGATCTAGAATCTAAATAGCATAATAGTTTTGAAACATGGAACAAGGAAAATTAATTGAAGTACAAAATAATGAATAAAAGAAAGGAAGCAAGCAGCATATTATAGGATACTCTTCTAGCAAGGTCAACTAGGGCAATAACATCATCATCAACAACTGTGTCATCCAGAAAATCCTCCTTGATAATGTATTTAGCACCACATGCTTGCACATTATAATTTAATATTCATACATAAGCTTTCTAGGAATATGTATCTCATAGTGGGATGCAATTAAAAGTTGGAAATTCCAAATTATACAATGACTCATTGCACATTTTGATATCATTTATATGTAGATGTATTTGCTTTAAGAAAATTATTATGAAAATTAAATCTATAATAGAATAACTAACACTAAAAAATATCTAATAGAAGTAAATGAGAAGCAGTCGATTTTGTTGAGTTACCTTCTTTCATTTAAGCTTATTTTATTATGCATTAAGAGTGCCCATAGTATATAAGAATACTCCATTCATGTTTCCAAGTGTGTGTGTGTGCCTATATATATATATATATGTGTGTGTGTGTGTGTGTGTGTGTGTGTGTATTGTGAATTTGATAGTATTTCATTTTCTTTATTGTATAATATTTTTTATTTTATTTCATTTTTAGATGGGCGCAGTTGATATTTGTGATATCTCAATCCACTTTGACTATTCTATAAGTACACACCATTATACACATTCTATTATAAGTTTTACTAAATAATTTTGTATATATGGCTTTTAAATTAGACTAGTTATACACATATCGTTAAACATAATGTTTTATATTGATATACATGTAAATATAAATATAGTTACATATTCTATAAGGACACACCATTATACATGTATGCTTATACATATAGTTACACATATATTTAAACTTATATTATTACATGTGGGTATATATTATTTCATATAATTGTATATATTTTTACATATTGTTATGTATAGGTATAGATATAGTAAAATACATTTTTATATATTAATATATAAAATGTATATTAAACATATGTTGTAAATTATATATTTAAATATAGTTATGTATACAGTTTTTATAGTTACACATATAATAAGAAACAATTATTTATAGGTATATGTTATTATACATAT
The DNA here is from genome assembly GCA_029783825.1 of Sapria himalayana. Classification (NCBI taxonomy): domain Eukaryota; kingdom Viridiplantae; phylum Streptophyta; class Magnoliopsida; order Malpighiales; family Rafflesiaceae; genus Sapria; species Sapria himalayana. The sequence continues at coordinate 11,320 of JAREIK010003123.1, forward strand.
AGTATATATAGTTATAAATAGTTATATAGTAAAACATATAGTTATATATATATATATATATTCATACAAGTAGTTATATGTAGTTATACATAAATGTATTCAAAGTTATAAACAAATATATAGATTTACATATATGTATACATAGTTACAAATATAGTTATATTTAATTATATAGGGTTTTATATAGTTATACAAATATTTATATATAGTTATACGCATATAGTTAAACATAATGTTGTATATTGTTATACATGTAATTATACATATCATTATGTGAGGTTATACATATAGTTACACATATAGTTAAACCTATATTTATACATATAGGTATATATTTTTTTTCATTTACTTTTTTAAATTTATACATATAGTTATGTATAGGTATAGATATTGTAAAAAACATTTTTATATATTAATATATATATAAATGTATATTAAATATATGTTGTAAATTATATATTTAAACATAGTTATGTATAATGTTTTTATATTATACATATAGTAAGATACGATTATTTATAGATATATGTTATTATACATATAGTATATATAGTTATAAATAGTTATATATATTAAAACATATAGTAATATATAGATATAGTCATATAACTAGTTATAAGCAGATGTACTTAAATGTATACAAAGTTATAAATAAATATATAGATTTACATATATGTATACATAGTTACAAATATAGTTATATTTAATTATATAGAGATTTATATAGTTATACAATATTTATATATAGTCATACACATATTTTATTAAACCAACTCTTTACAAGACTAAGCACATATGGATGGCATATGGATGATGTTAGCCAACTTTTTAAATGAATAATTGGCACAATAGCCTGAAATGCATCAAATGATATAATTTTTTTGATAGAAAAGAAAGGGAGAAACACAAAAAAGTTAAGAAACGTCCCAAAACATTATTTTTACCTATGAACAAGGACTGATTAGACAATCTCATGAGCCTTCAAGTTTGTCCACCCACTTCTATTTGCTCTAGCATAGTGCTTCTCCATAATTGTACTTTATGGGCTTTAAGAATTCCACGTCATAGGGTAGACATTGTGTGCACATCAGGTGAAATCCCTTTCATCGACATTTGATCGAGCATATTCATAGCCACATCCACATCTCCTCTATTACAAAAACTAGAAAGAATGGCTGTGTACATTACCATGTCAGATTCATGCCCTCTCTCCACCATTTCATCAAACACATTTACAGCCTCTTCAAGGTTATTTAGTTTGTAGTGCCTACCAATCAAGACTGTTCAACAAAGAACATCAAGTCTGACTTCTTCCTTGTTCATCTCTTCCAGAATAATAGGGCTAGATGCAATAGCCTCATGGCTTCTCTTTGCACCTTCTGGCCAATCATGTGTAGATCTATAAGCCTTTAAATAGTCATCGAGCAAAATAGTAAATGTAACAATATCAGGGTTGATGCCCTACCATTTCATATCATGGAACAAATCAAGCACCTCATGCAGACAATTCTTCCTATAGTAAGAATTTATCATTATTGTGTAAGTAATAAAATTAGGCACAAAGGCTCTCACAAACATATCAAAAACTAAACTGGTCTTTTGTATGTCTCCAGCCATACACAAAGCTACAACAATTTTCAAAAAGAGCCTTATTGAGATCAATATTTAGAGTCAACATTGTCTCCAATAGCATGAGGATGGCATGCACTTTCCTATCTTCCCACAAGCTTTGGAGTAGATTGTAGCAGCAGCTTTGTTTCATCACTTGCCCATGTCCTAGAAGTTTGAAGAATAGGCTACAAGCTTCTACAGTACAATTAGCTTTATAGTACCCATTAATCATAGAAGCATAGTTACCTATACTTTTTATTTTGAATACACATGCATATTAGTTCCTATTTTGAACAAATTATAAGTGATCATATTTTTAACCAATATCAAGATGAAAATTAGTAAATACAATAATGAAATAAGGCTAAAGTGTGACATCAGTATAGAAAATGTAAATAAACATATAGTTTAGTAGCAGATATAATAGATGAAGGGTTTTTAATTACTACAAACCCTCTGCCAATTTCTAAGAATCCTCAAATAGCCGACGAGTTCAAGTTCATCATTTGGTTGTTTCTCGTTGCAGCAAGCTATCACTCCATGGCCACAGTGAGAACACTCAATGAAAGATCGATGTCCAAGCTCGTTGCTCGAATGAAACTAGAACAAGAATAATTGAATTGATGGGACTCCATGCTCGAGCTTAAAGAGTGCACATGAGAGATCATTCTATTTTTCCTCAATGGAGACTATTTACGACCATGATGCTGCGAGCAATTTGCATAATTTCCGAGCTGTGCTGGCCTGGCATGATTGACACCCTTGGGTTTATTAAGGAATAAGGAGACTTGCCGTAATGTTATTGCGATAGCACTGATTTATCATGTCATCCTCAGAGTTTAGTATACTAGCATGATGCAAATTGCTTCCAGTCCTAAAAAATCAGATTTTTTTTCTTGGGTATGCCATGCCTATGACAATGTGTTGATACCATGCAGCATCCGTGTTTCCCAAACCCTAGCCATATGTTTCTGTGGACATTCATGACTCATGTTTCATTTTGAATATGTTGCGACTTATGTTTCGTTTTCCTTAAAGATAATATTTGGAGTTGTCTCCAACTATTAAGTTTATTAAGTTGTATTAGGTATTAAAATTACATTAATGTTTTAATTTTAAATTATCAATATATTTAATATACAATAAATATATATAAAATATAAAGACTCATCATTTTTTTACTTAATAAATTATTTTCAACAAGTTAATGTGCGTGTAGCAAGACACACATGAAAAACAAACACCTTTTAATTTTTAATTATCAAATTAATTAAACAATAAATATATAAATAATTTCAAAAAAATAGATGTTTATCCTTCTAAATAAAAACACAAATCAAATGGCTACAAAATTTGTCAACTTAATATAGCAAGGTACACATGAAAAGATTATTGGTCTGCATGCCACTTTTCTAAGAATTATAAATACTCTTTAATTTAAAATATATATATAAATATATATATTTTATGTTTATAAATTTTTTAAGAATTCATCTTAATTTTTATGAAGATAATATGAAATATTTTTAAAGGCATACAATTTTATATTATTTGATATAATTTATAATTTATAAAATTTTAAAATTTACTTAAAGAAGGATGAATATTAAAAAAAAATTACATAAAGTGGGATGATTATTTAAAAAAAATTATATTTTTAAAATTTAACAAAGATAGAATATTAAAAGCTAATAGTATAAATCTTACTCAATTATATAATTCTTTTTAATTTTAGTAAGGGCAAACATCTCTGTATTTATCTTTGAATATCAATTTATTTTCAATTAAATATTACAAAAAATTTGAATTTTTTTTATAATTCAAAATTTTCAAATTTTTTAGAAATTATATTTTTAAATGTTTTCTTATAATCATAAAGCTATTTTTTATAGCATAAAATAATATTAATATTTATTAGTTTTTTTTGTTAATTCAGATATTTTTGTAAATATATTTTATTTTATCATTCAATCAATTATTTTATCTTTTTATTAGTAGAAATTATATTGTATGTTCATTTATTTTTTAAAACATCTTAAAAAATTTTACAACTATAGAATTATTTATTTAATATTTTTTTGATACAAAATTTTAAATTTAAAAATTAAAAATTAAAAATTAAAAATTTTTGAATAATTTTTTTAAAATTTTATAATCATAAAAATAGTTATTGTAGTCTTTATTAATATTAATTTTTTTGTATTTATATATTTTTAACATTATTTATTTATAATAACCTGTTTTTATAATTATACGAGGAGAATGGGTCTTTCAAGGATAGCTCTTCTATAGACCATGACATACAGTATCTTTAATATACAAAATAAAATAAATATTAAAATAAATAATATTAAAAAAAATTAAATCATTAAATATTAGTGACCAAATTTATTTCCAGCCCAAATAGCTAGGAAAAAATCTTTAGCTAAATGTATATATTATGTGAAAAATAAAATTTAAGGAATAATCACTTATAATTAAATATAAAATAGTAAACAAAATTCAAGTATTAGGTTTGCAATAGATTTTCTCTTCTAATTAGCTAGGGAAAGATCATGTCGATATATCCGTCACTAAATTTCTCGCTTTTCATTGAGCAGAAATTTATGAGAATATTAGCAACGATTAGTTTTCAATCAACTATTTCCGTCGCTAATCAGAGAAGAGAATTAGCTAATCCCTAACTCATATTTATTTTTTCTTACTCATATTATTATGAAAGTTTAATTTAATGTAAAATCAAAAATCCATTGTTATTCCCTAGCTAATCCCTTGAAAATTAGCTAGGGATTTTATCCCTAGCTAAATTTCTCTAGCTATTTAGATATTTGTTTGTAGTATAATTAATTTAATACAAAATATTAAAAATATGTAATCAAATTTTTTGTAAAAAAATAAAATTGTGAAAATTGATTTGGAATGAAAATAGCAGAGGGTTATTCCCTCGCTAATTTAGCAGAGATGTTTCTAGCGTATTCATTCAAAAATTATTAATTATTATTCTTAAATATGATTAAAATTAGCAAGAGAAAAAAAATAATTAGTTAGGGAATTTTACATCATTAAAAAATTTGCTAGTAAATTTTGTACTCGTTAATATTTTACAACGAGCAATTTATCTTGGGACAATTTCAATCACTAATCCATCATTATTATATTTTAGTGACAAAAAAACCCATATAGCTAGGGAAATTTTCTGATTTGGATATTTCTTGTAATGTATAACAAAAAATATACTGATTGACAGATAGATAGACATATAGATAGAGAGATAGATATAGATAAATAGACAGATAGATAGACAAGTAGATAAGTAGATAGATAAATAGACAGATAGACAGACATATAGACAGATATATGGACAAATAGATAGATAGATTGTCAGATGATATGTACTTAAAAAAATAAATGGATAAAAAACAAAGACAAATAGACAAACTGATAGATATCATTTAGATAGAAAGATAAATAGATAGATAGACAGACAGATAGATAGACATATATATACAATAATATATAGATATACAAATAGAGAGATAAATAGACAAAAGATTATAAGATACACAGATAGATAGATATAAAGGTAAATAGATAGATATATAGATAGAAATATAGAAATATAGATAGACAAGCAGATAGACAGACAAATTAAAAGACAATAGGCATACATATAGATATATAGATAGACAAGCATATATATAGATAGATGAAAGATACATAGATAGATAGAAATATAGAGAGATAGACAGAAGATAGACAGATTGATTGATAAATATATATAAAGATAGATAGAAAGACAGAGAAATATAGATAGATGGATTGGTATATAGATATATATAGAGATATATATATATATATATATATATATATATATATCTATAGATCTATATATATATAGATATATATATATCACAACTCACGGGAACAAAAACGGGCTCCCGTTTATCATCTTCTCTGGCTGAAGAAACTCGAAGGCTCTTAGAACCTTTCGAATACACGCTCATCGGTAAGTTCTCCCACGGCAGGCCTCGTGCGATTGGAGTTCAGAAATTTATCGATAATTTAAAGCTTAAGGGGAAGGTTGAAGTTCGCTGACTTCGACGCCAAACATGTCGTGCTGCAATGCTCTCTACTGGAGGATCAATATCACCTATGGAAGCGGGTTTATGGCAAGTCGACGGCTTCCCCATGCGTAACATGAGTGGACAAAGGATCTCACTCCTCTGGAAGAGGCGCCTATAGCCCCGGTATGGTTTTACATTGCCGTTTATGCCATTACATTTATTTTTTGAAACTTCTCTCTATGCGATATCGTCGTGTTTGGGAAAACCCATGTTACGGGACGAAGCCACAGTAGCCATGTCAAGGCCGAACAAAGCTCGTGTATGTGTCGAGCTTAACCTCTTGACTAAGCTGACTGACAAGCTATGGATAGGTAGTGGTGAAGGTGAACAGGCCGAGGGGTTTTGGCAAACAGTCATTCCCGAAAGCCTTCCTTCTTACTGCCTAAGTTGTAAGAGGCTCGGGCATGAAAATCTATCGTGCAAGGCGGGGGAAGATGAGCAGAACAATGGGCAGCGGCATGATGGAGGAGGTAAGAAGGTAATGCAATGGATAAGGAAAGAGGAGGCCCTCTTCACAAGCAAAATACCAGCCGAATCTGGACAGTGGTTGTATTCCATGTTTTTCAGCAGATTACTCAAAGAATAATCAAGAAGAAGCAATCCCGACAGAGGTTAATTGGAGATAGAGAAGGAGGATAGTTAAATGAAGGATGGGAGGAGGTAAAACATAGGAGAAAACATAAAAAAAGATCCAGAACCAGAATTGTATTGAAAGAAAAACTTGAAGATTATGGGTGGATAAATGAGGATCTTCTGGACTTCCCAAGATGAATCGGTAATTTTTAGTTGTCCTTCAATTAATAAGGGTGATTATCTCAAGAGGAGCCTGAGGTGAAAGCAAAGGATGATATACATATTTACAATGAAGATTGGGGGAATCTCTCAAGAACCCAATCTATGGAGGCCTTGAAGCAAATGGCCATGGTGCTTGGAAAATAGGTAAAATATAATGAGATTAGACATGAAATTACTCACACTCCTAAAACAGTAAAGAAATATGAAGAAAATGAAATACGCTAACATGACTTACGAATCCAAGTGTACAACTCGAGCTCAAGCCAAATTAGGTTTTAATGGATAGATGTCTATATTGGAATGTTAGGGGGGTAGCTAATAGCCCCACGATAAATAGATTAAGACTTTTAATTAAAGAACATAAAATATCATTAATGATTATTGCAGACCAATGGTCCTGCAAGATCAATTAACTAAATATAGTGAAATTTTAGGTTTTAATAAGGCTTACGCTAATTCAAATAGTAAACTTTGGATTTTATGGCATAATAAGCTGAAAATTGAAATATTAAAAGATACTGAACAGATAGTACACTTTAAATTAGATAAGAACACAGATCAAATAATTTCATCAGTTTATGCAAGAAATGATAAACAATCTAGGTTAGCTCTATGGGAGGAGATGAAAGATATAGCAAGTAGAAACTCTCCTTGGATCATAGGAGGCGATTTTAATATAATTAGAAGCCCTCAAGAAAAGAAAGGTGGCAAACCACCGGATAAGGTAGCCATGAAACAATTTAATGACACAATAGCTATTACTAACCTAATGGAAATAGATTTCACTGGTTCGAGATACACCTGGTGTAATAACTGGCAAAAAAGAGGAGTCATCTGGGCTCGCCTAGATAGGATAATGTGTAACACAAAGTGGGTCACCTCACAAGGGACTACAGGGCTAAGACACTTAAATAGAACTTACTCTGATCACAGCCCACTGCTTATCACGATACAAAGGAACCAGGGTAATACTCTAATTTTAATTCCAAAATATGTGGGTAAAGCATGCAGGCTATGATAGTCTCGTCAAAGAGTCTTGTAAAGAGCCAGCAGAGTGCAAGCCGATGCAAGCTCTAACAATTAAGCTTCTAAGGCTAAAAGCCTACTTAAAAACATGGAACAAAAAGGTTTTCGGAAAATTAAATCAGGAGCTAAAAAAAGCAGAAGAAAAAGTAGCCAAGTTGGAACAAGATTTTGACTCCATTAATAATAATGAAACTCGGTTAGAACTAAGTAAAGCTAAAGGTGAACTAAGATTGAAATTACACATGGAAGAAATTTATTGGAAACAGCGTTCAAAGATTAAATGGTTAAAAGATGGCGACCGTAATACTAAATTCTTTTATAATATGACTAAAATAAAATCTCAAAATAATAAAATTAAAGGAGTTAAACATGAAGAAGGAAAATGGGTAGAAGAAGAAAAGGAAATATGAACTCTTTTTAAAAATTTTTTTGAAAGCCAATTATGCAGTCAGTCACGTAGGACAGATAATTCGCTAATGCATGAGATTAGGGCAACCATTACAGAAGCTCAAAATCATTTAATGGAATTGATCCCGAAAGAATCAGAAGTTAAAGAGGCAGTTTTTAATCTTGATAAAGAGAGTGCAGCAGGACCGGACGGCTGGAATAATTATTTTTTTCAGTCAAACTAGCACATGGTTAAAACTAAGCTAGTCCCTGCAATTGCAAGTTTTTTTGTAGGTGCGGAAATCCCAAAATCATGGGCAAAATCTTTTATAGTATTAATTCCAAAAAAAGAATCGTCACAAAAATGCGAGGATTACAGACCTATAAGTTAATGCAATGCTATTTATAAAATTTTAGCAAAAATATTACAAAAGAGACTAAGCTTAATTTTACCTTCAATAATATCTCAGGAACAAACGGGTTTTGTTAAAAATAGATTAATGATCGAAAATATAAAACTTGCATCAGAAATGATGAAAGAAATATGAGGTAAATCAAGAGGAAACAACTTAGTGGTTAAGCTGGATCTATCAAAAGCCTTCGATAGAGTAGAATGGGACACACTTTGTTTTGTGCTGAGAAAGTTCGGATTCTCTGAACTAACCATAGATCTAATATATAGATGCATTTCAAGTACTTGGGTAAGAGTGCTCGTAAATGGAAAGATAAATGAGGAATTTAAACCAAATAGAAGTATAAGGCAAGGAGACCCGTTATCCCCCCTTCTTTTTGATATCTACTTAGAATTATTAATTCGAAACCTGAATAAGAGAATATCCGAAGGTAAAATATTGTCATTCAGACAACAAAGGAATACACCCAGAATAGGCTGTTTAGCCTATGCGGATGACCTTATAATTTTTACAAATGCTAGTACAAAGTCATTAATGAATCTTATGGATCTTCTTCAAATATTTGAAAAAGAAACAGGTCAAATCATAAATAAAAACGAATGTCAGTTTATGCTTGCTAAAAATGCAAAATTAAAGTTAGTAGATAAAATCAAAAATATCACAGGCTTCTCAGAAACTAAAGGGGCATTAATGTACTTAGGTTGTCCGATATATGAGGGGAGGTTGAAGGAAGAATATATAACTTATCTTCAAGATAAGCTAAGAAAGAAAATAGTAGGATGGAAAGAAGAGCTCCGGGGATTTGGGGGAAGGATAATGCTGCTCTCACATGTTTTACAAAGTACACTAACACATATTTTATCAGTAATACATCCCCCTAAAAAATTTATTAAAAAACTTGAATCAGAAATGGCAAACTTCTTATGCGGTAAAAAAGAAGGTAGAAATAAATTACACTGGAAGGACTGGAAAGACATCTGTTACCCAAAAGAGAAAGCAGGATTAGGTCTAATGAGCCTTCAGGACTCGGCCGCTGCCTGGGATTGCAAAGGCTGGTGGTGACTTAAAGAAAGTGATAATCTTTGGGCTAAATACATGCGGGCTAAATATTTAGATAATAAGAATAAGCGCCCTAAGAAAGCTTCGAACAGTTGGAAGGCAATGAAAAAAAAAGGAGATAGTAGACTCACACTCCACGCTAAAGAAGAGTGGCTGGAAATGGACTTTAACGCCACAAGGAAACTTCTCCCTAAAGTCGGCAAAAGATCTGGTCAGAAAGAAAAAACCGGCTCAAAATTTATTCAAATGGGTATGACAAGAAAACGTCCCGCAAAAAATGTGTTCCTTTCCATGGATGGCCCTAGTGAATGCTATACCGGTAGATAAGAATCTACAAAACAAAGGGATAAAAATGGCATCAAGATGTGAATACTATTCACAAGCAGTTGAAACAACCGATCATTTATTTTCCAATGGGCCAATTGCAGCGGAAATTTGGAGAGAGATGGAGGGGGAAAAACGAATAAGTAATAAAGATGATGGATTATTAGATAAAGTTAAAAAATGGAAAAGTGAAAATACGAAAAGCCCCACTAGAAAATGGCTTAATCAGAAATTACCGCACCTAATTATTTGGTGCATATGGAAATCTCGAAATAAAAGTAAATTTAAAAATAAAAGGATGAATTTAACAGAAATAATAAAAGATATTAGAAAGGAGATAAGTAATATATCAATAATGAAACCCATAAAAATAGAGGAAAAGAAACAAGAAAAGAAGCTTGAGAAAACATGAGATCTCACTTATAAAGTTATAAAACAATAATTGGCTAAATGTATACATTGGAATACTCCACCGGTTGAAAAATTTTCACTTAATATGGATGGTAGTTTTAACAGGGACACTGGAATAGCAGGAGGAGGCAGAGTAATTAGAGATCATAAAGGGACAGTAAAGAGAGCTTTCACCAGATCTAGTAGAGCCTCTTCGGCCCTAGAATCAGAAATTAAAGCTTTGAAATCAGGGGTAGAGATATGTAATAAGCTAAATTTTAAAAATATAGAAGTTCAGGTAGACTCGAAATTATTAGTCAAAACAGTAATTAACAATAAAATCTTATGGAGGTATGAAGAGGACCTAGAAGTAATTTTTAGCCTTTTAGATGAATTGAAGGCTTCAATTACACATATATATAGAGAAGCTAATAATCTAGCGGATATCCTATCTAGAATAGGCTCTACTAGAGGTGATATAAAATATAACGTGGAATCCAAGCCACATAAACTAAAGGGAATAGCATGTTTAGATAAAATGACATTTCCTTATATTAGAACAAATAAGCAGTTTAGGAAGGTATGATAAAGACTTGTTTTCCTGTTGAATTTTGTGCTATACGACATTGTAGGGGTATCTTTGTCCTTGCAAAGCAAGTCCAAAAGGAAAATAGAAGGAAAAAGGATCAGAAGTGTATAAAAGAAGGAGCACGGCTCGAAATCCTTTGGATCTTCGTGAAAGCCGAGACACGGGGAAGACGAGAGATAGAGGCTGAGCACGGTGAAACCTCCGAATATTACAAAAATTTTAAATGAAGATGGGCCGATAAGATGACCCGAAAATAGCAAAACGTGAACGGGCCGAAAATTAAATAAACTAGAGCAAAGCCTCTAGTTTATAATAGTTAAATTATATAGGCGAATAAATGTTTTATTTGAGCAAGTTTTATAATTTAATATGCTAGTTTGTAGATTTAAAATTAAGATGGGTGTAAGGGGGCTATGGGTAGCTATAGGTTGTAAAAATGGTATTCCTCCGCCAAAAGAGAGGGTTATCAATAATAAAACGAATTTTATAAAAAAAAAAGGGAAGAAGAAGAAGAAGGGGAAGAAGAAGAAGAAGAATGGGAATAAGAAGGGGAAGAAGAAGAAGAAGGGGAAGAAGAAGAAGAAGAAGAAGAAGGGGAAGAAGAAGGGGAAGAAGAAGGGGAAGAAGAAGGGGAAGAAGAAGGGGAAGAAGAAGAAGAAGAAGGGGATGAAGAAAAAGAAGAAGAAGGGAAAGAAGAAGAAGAAGGGGAAGAAGAAGAAGAAGAAGAAGGGGGAAGAAGAAGAAGAAGAAGGGGAAGAAGAAGAAGAAGAAGAAGAAGGGGAAGAAGAAGGGGAAGAAGAAGGGGAAGAAGAAGAAGAAGAAGAAGGGGAAGAAGAAGGGGAAGAAGAAGAAGAAGAAGAAGGGGAAGAAGAAGAAGAAGGGGAAGAAGAAGAAGAAAAATGGGAAGAAGAAGAAGGGGAAGAAGAAGAAGGGAAAGAAGAAGAAGAAGAAGAAGAAGAAGGGGAAGAAGGGGAAGATGAAGAATAAGGGGAAGACGGGGAAGAATAAGAAGAAGAGGAAGAAGAAGAAGAAGAAGAAGGTGAAGGAGAAGAAGAAGAAGAAGGGGAAGAAGAAGAAGAAGAAGGGGAAGAAGAAGAAGGGGAAGAAGAAGAAGAAGGGGAAGAAAAAGAAGAAGGGGAAGAAGAAGGGGGAGAAGAAGAAGAAGGGGAAGAATAAGAAGAAAAAGGGGACGAATAAGAAGAAGAAGTGGATGAAGAAGAAGAAAAAGAAGGGGAAGAAGAAGAAGAAGGGGAAGAAGAAGAAGGGGAAGAAGAAGGGGAAGAAGAAGAAGAAGAAGGGGAAGAAGAAGAAGAAGAAGAAGGGGAAGAAGAAGAAGAAGAAGAAGAAGGGGAAGAAGAAGAAGAAGAAGAAGGGGAAGAAGAAGAAGAAGAAGAAATGGAAGAAGAAGAAGGGGAAGAAGAAGAAGAAGAAGGGGAAGAAGAAGAAGAAGAAGAAGAAGGGGAAGAAGAAGAAGAAGAAGAATGGAAGAAGAAGAAGGGGAAGAAGAAGAAGAAGAAGAATGGGAAGAAGAAGAAGAAGAAGGGGAAGAAGAAGAAAAAGAAGAAAGGGAAGAAGAAGAAGAAGAAAGGGAAGAAGAAGAAGGGGAAGAAGAAGAAGAAGAAGAAGGGGAAGAAGAAGAAGAAGAAGAAGGGGAAGAAGAAGAAGAAGGGGAAGCAGAAGAAGAAGAAGGGGAAGAAGGGAAGAAGAAGAAGGGGAAGAAGGGGAAGAAGAAGAAGAAGGGGAAGAAGAAGAAGAAGAAGGTGAAGAAGAAGAAGAAGAAGAAGAAGGGGAAGAAGAAGAAGAAGAAGAAGAAGGGGAAGAAGAAGAAGAAGGGGAAGAAGAAGGGGGAGAAGAAGAAGGGGAAGAATAAGAAGAAAAAGGGGACGAATAAGAAGAAGTGGACGAAGAAGAAGAAGGGGAAGAAGAAGAAGAAGAAGGGGAAAAAGAAGAAGAAGGGGAAGAAGAAGAAGAAGATGGGGAAGAAGAAGAAGAAGAAGGGGAAGAAGAAGAAGAAGAAGGGGAAGAAGAAGAAGGGGAAGAAGAAGAAGAAGAAGGGGAAGAAGAAGAAGAAGGGGAAGAAGAAGAAGAAGGGAAGAAGAAGACGAAGAAGAAGGGGAAGAAGAAGATGAAGGGGAAGAAGAAGAAGGGGAAGAAGAAGAAGAAGAAGAAGAAGAAGTGGAAGAAGAAGAAGAAGAAGAGGAAGCGGAAGAAGAAGAATAAGAAGAAGAAGGGGAAGAAGAAGAATAAGGGGAAGAAGGGGAAGAAGAAGAAAGAAGAAGAAGAAGTATAAGGGAAAGAAGAAGAAAAAGAAGAAGAAGGGGAAGAAGGGGAAGAAGAAGAAGAAGAAGAAGAAGAGGGGAAGAAAGGGAAGAAGAAGAAGAAGGGGAAGAAGAAGAAGTTGAAAAAGAAGAAGGGGAAGAAGAAGAAGAAGAAGAAGAAGAAGGGGAAGAAGAAGAAGAAGGGGAAGAAGGGGAAGAAGAAGAAGAAGGGGAAGAAGGGGAAGAAGAATAAGAAGAAGGGGAAGAAGGGGAAGAAGAAGAAGAAGAAGAAGGGAAGAAGGGGAAGAAGAAGAAGAAGAAGGGGAAGAAGAAGAAGAAGAAGGGGAAGAAGGGGAAGAAGAAGAAGAAGGGAAGAAGGGTAAGAAGAGAAAAGGAAAAAGGTAAGAAGAAGAAGAAGAAGAAAGAAAAGAAGGGGAAAGAAAGGGAAGGAAGAAGAAGAAGAAGAAGGGGAAGAATGGGAAGAGAGAAGAAAGAGAGGGGAAAGAGGGGAAGAAGAAGAATAAAAAAAAGGGAAGAATGGGAAGAAGCAGAAGAAGGGGAAGAAGAAGAAGAGGAAGGGGAAGAAGGGAAAGAAGGGGAAAAGGGGAAGAAGTGGTAGAAGAGGAAGAAGAGGAAGAATGGGAAGAAGTAGTAGAAGAGGAAGAAGAGGAAGAAGGGAAAGAAGTGGTAGAAGAGGAAGAAGAGGAAGAAGAGGAAGAAGAGGAGGAAGAGGATGAAGAGGAGGAAGATGAGGAAGAGGAGGAAGAGGAGGAAGATGAGGAAGATGAGGAAGTGGAGGAAGAGGTGGAAGAGGAATAAGAGGAGGAAGAGGAATAAGAGGAAGAATAAGAATAAGAGGAATAAGAGGAAGAAAAGGAAGAAAAGGAATAAAATGAAGAAAAGAAAGAAGAAGAAAAAGAAAAAGAAAAAGAAAAAGAAAAAGAAGAAGAAAGAAGAAGAAAAAGAAAAGAAAAAGAAGAAAAAAAAGAAAACGAAGAAAAAGAAGAAAACGAATAAAAAGAAGAAAAAGGAGAAACGGTAGAAAGGGTGAAAAGGTAGAAAAGGGAGAAAAGGGAGAAAGGGAGAAAAGGGAGAAAAGGGAGAAAAGGGAGAAAAGTGAGAAAAGAGAGAAAAGGGAGAAAAGGAAGAAAAGGAAGAAAAGGAAGAAAATTAAGAAAAGGAAGAAAAAGAAGAAAAAGAAGAAAAAGAAGAAAAAGAAGAAAAAGAAGAAAAAGAAGAAAAAGAAGAAAAAGAAGAAAACGAAGAAAAAGAAGAAAAAGAAGAAAAAGAAAAAGAAGAAGAAGAAGAAGAATTAAAAGAAGAAAAAGAACGAAAAAGAACAAAAAAAAGAAGAAAAAGAAAAAAAAAGAAGAAAAAGAGAAAAAGAACATGATGATGAAGAATAAGAAGAATAAAAAAAATATGACAAAGGGATAGAATAAGGATAAGAATAAGAATAATATATGTCACGGAAGAATATGAATATGATGATGATGAGAAAAAAGAAAAAGAAAACAGAAGATGGTGAGTAGAAAGAAGAAAAAGTTGATGTTGAAGATAAAAAAGAAAAAAAAAGATGATAGTGATTAGGAAGAAGAAAAATATGATGATGATGAGGAATAAAAAGAAAAATTTGATGGTGATGATGCTAATGATGATGAGGAACAAAATAAAACCATAAGAAGAATGTAAAAAAAATAGAAAAATAAAGATAAAAATAATAATAATAATATATAACAAACAAGAAGAAAGATGATGATGCTGAAAATAATAATAGTAATAATAATAAACAAATAGAAGAAAGACAAGAGTAAGAAAAAGAAGACAAGAAGGATGAAGAAGAATATGAAGAAAAAGATAATACTGATGATGATGATGAGGTCGAGAAAGACAAAAAAAGAAATAAAAACAAAATTAGAAGAAGAAGAAAAATGTGGTGGAGAGGGTGAGGGTTGTCTGCAAGTTCTTTGTTCTTTCTATCATATTTCACTTTGTTGCCATAGTTCAATGGTATCTCCATCCTTTCCATTTTGTTATAATTTTTTTCTAGTGGAACACATTGGGTAGTAAGTTTGATCTATATCGCAATATTGGATGTCTTGATGTTAGGTATGGAACTATTAGATGTCACGACTTTAGATGTAGTGACATTTTTTATGACAATATTATTTTCTACATCAACTCATTCCTTTGATTTTACTTCTTTTTTTTTACCATTCTACTTCTTTGACATTTTCAATATAATGCACATGTATTACTTTGGATTTGTCTTGGTATCGCTAGGCAATTTTATATATTTTTTTTCTTTATGATTACAAGCTATCCAATTTGATTCTTTAAAGTTTTTATAATCACATCAATGTGATCCAGCCTTATTTCCAAATATCCCAATTAACTATGTTGTACATCATTTCTTATCTTTGTTGTTGTCAGTAGTTCAAGGATGTTGTCTTCAAATGATAGCTTATCTACTACTTTCTACTAGTCTTCACAATAGATTAAAGTTTCTTGTATTTGGTACTTATCAAAATTACTTCTACTATTCTATTAATATTCACCATAGTTCAGCTACAAATTTCTTTATTTTCAATAGGATAAATTTGCATGATTTGTCTCCTTTAGATATAAAGATATTTTTATTGGGTTTAATAATTTAGCCTCTATTTAAGTGTACGTTAGCTTCTTCCATATGATAATATTGGGTTGAATCTACTTGCCTCATATTATTACAAAGCATTCATATTGGCCTTCATAGTTGACAATCTATCTAATACAAAAATTCCAAATTACTTCATTCCATTTTCTTTTTCATTTAGTGTTTAATAATTTTTTTTGTCAGCTCATAAAATTATAAAGTATGACTCCTTGGCTGTTTTATTCTTTATAGAACTACCCAAAGATTCATCCACATTGCACCTCGTAATATAATTTAGCTCATTGTAAAATATTCATACTTTGAACCATAGGTCAAATCTATTTTGTGGGCACCTCCTCAGTAGGTCTATAAATTAGTTTTATGCATCATACCATGTCTCCTACTCCTTTTTTCTGAGCTAGTTAATTTCCGCCCTTAATTGTGATGTGATTTGACATCCGAGCAAGAAAAAACATGATCAAAAATACTTGAACCAACTCATCTAAACTCTCAATTGACCTTCTTGATGGATACTAAAGCTAGCTTCTTGTCTTTTCTCTGAAAGAAAATGAAAAGGGTATTAGTTTTATTGCAACTTGGTTAGCTCTATTTGTCATCATCATTTCACACAACTCCAAGAATGTTACAATATGCTTATTTAGATCTTCTAAAATGCATCATCTATACAAATATTGTTGTGTCATGGCTTTGAGACTTAGCTTCGATTCAAATTGATATGCATGAACAACTATTGTATTTCGATCCTAGAGTAGGTAATCATCAATATTGGCCTCTAATAATTCCCAAGGATTTGATTTGGTGGGAAATAAGTTATTGTACATTTTGTTGGGCACCTCCTTGGATTGGTCAATTGTTGCTATTTTCCTCCATAATTCCCTACTCAAGTTTATGTCTCAATAAGTGTCTCCTAGTTATTTTTATTCCCAAGTCCAAATATATTGGCTCAATTCAAGATCTTTGGTGCATATAATTGGTGCTAAAAAAACAAAAAATAAAAAGCAAACAAGTATAAAACAAATAGCTATCTAGTAAACTAAAAACAAATCTACTTTTTTTCCAAGTAGTTGGGGAATTCAAAGCTAACCTATCAAAATTAACTCAATCCCTAATAGTGGTGCCAAAAATTTGTTGTAACTTTGTTATGATGTTAATAACTTAATGGTTTTTAGCATATGACTAAATTATTTATATGAACTATGTTCCATAAGTATATGAGTCATACAAGTAATAAAGTGAATATAAGTATAGATATCAATTATATAGGAATTGGTGATAAAACTTTGGTCAAGTTATAGTGAATTAACTAAATTGTTTACATTCTCATGTATGATAATGTTTCTTCTATGATATGGCAATGTAATATGAGTTTGTTTGATAAAGGATAAAAAAATGTTGGACATCCATTTGTCTTGTTAGTCTTCAAGAGTTAATCAACAGTGAGCTCTCACAACCATGGAACATCCTCTTGTGGTATTGCCTTTGATATACCTATCACCATCAATTAAAGATATATATTTATCTAACAATTCATGACTCTATAATTTCTACTCTTTTTAGGCAATTTGTCAACTCTCCTTGATGGTTATTTTGACTATGCATATCTTTATTCTCTGGCTAGTACTTCTAGATAACACTCAATGATATGGTCATAATAATGTCTATTCTTTCAACTTTCTTAGTGTTATATTCTAATTATTATTAATTTACACTAACTAAGTAAATTAAATCCATGGAAACCATCACAAGGGGAAAGTGGTCAGAGATTGTTACTTTTTTTATGCACATCTCCTTACTTATATCTTATGGCTTATTTATCATTATTTATCACAACTAATAGAGGCTTCCATCAAATCAGTTAAATATTAGGTTATACATTCTAAGACATTCTCTTATGTATTAATATTCAATATATAACAAAACAACAATCATTCATTACAACCCGCATTCATCATAAACACACATATCTGGTGGATGCATATGTTATAGAAGTGATTCAATTCAATATGGTATCATGCCATCTACTCAATATCATGATATTGAGCTCATTAAAGATGCACCAAAGAAAAAACCATAAGTGGAGAAAATAAAATTATTAGGAGAGAGAAAAAAAATCAAGAAAACGTGCAACCAAGAAGATGCTACAACATACAAAGTTATTGTGACAATATGGAAGAATCATGATAAATAATGAATGTTATGACTAATATGTAGAGTCACAACTAGGGAAGGTTTATCATGACTTTTTCAAAGGTGAAAACTATGAGATAATCATCATTATGAAGAGCTAAATGGTTAAAAACTATTTGTATGCCAATATGGAAAGAGTTCATGCTATAATTATATAGTATTTGTTCTATGATTAATCATAATCATGATTTGTTAATTTTTGAATTATCCTTAGAATTCAAAAATATGAATCATCCTTAGAATCAAGGATTTATGACTTGAAACCTATTTATCATGCTTATTAGAGTAGTTGTTAATTATTGTTGACTAATCTAACATTATATGTGCAATCCTTATAAAATTAATATCTAGACTAAAGGTCTGCTTTATTACTTGTATGACTTATGTATTTGCAGAATGATGTTGAATAAGATACTCTCTTCCAACTAGCTTTTGAGATGCATCTAACCATAAAATTTGGTATTGTAATAAAGTCACATAAAATTTTTGGCATCATTATCAAGGATTTCTTGTTTTATTTGATTGGTAAAGTTTAATTGATATAATTATCCTTAAAAAAGGTAATACTATATTTAGTAGTTTCAATAAAATTATCTTATTTTATTTCATTGAGATTTGTATTATATGTTTTGTATTTATCTTGTAATCATGATGATTTTATTTTCATTTTTTTCTTTTTTCTATTTTTTAGCCACCACTCTTGTTTGAATTGTACTCTAAGATTGAGCTAAGACCATGGGACCCAGAGAAAGGAGAGGATCATGTATTAGCCAAACTTCAACTTTGATGGAATACATTTTTATTCTTGTGGCGACTTTTATTTTGTACCTATAATAATGAATACATTACTTTTAGGATGACTAGTCAGTATAGAAATTTGAGGATTAAATATATGGAGAAAGGCCTTGCCAGAATGGGCTCCCAATAAAATTACTTTTGAAAATCAACTTATTGAGTATGTCGATTGTGGAGATAAAACAAAGTAATGATATTGAAGAATCTAATAATAGATGTCTTGATATATCATATCTAAAAGCTAGCTGATCATTATAAGACTTCATTATCGAAATTTTATTTGAGAATTGAAAAAAAGTATGAAAGGGAAGAAGATGGATACATCAACTTGGCATAATGGGGAAAGATAGTACTTTAGTACATCATTAAATGCTACCTTGGAACTTTCATTGGTGAGTATGGAAATATGGTGAGAGGAGAAAAATTCAATCTTGGAAATTTCTTTGGTAAGGATATAATGGAAAGTGATATATTAGAAATGATGAAGATGATTTCCATGAAGTCATGACTTCAATTACAGAGAAGGGTAATTCAAAGATAAAGAAAAATGAAGTAGAACACCTAATTTATTGATGCACAATTATGGGAAAATGAAAAGGAGAAATTGGAATTTATACATGAGGAGAAAATGAAGGAAAAATAACAACTAGTGGCTGATAAAATGAAGGATGAAGATATGGTGGAAATGGAGGATTTGAAGATTTTTAAAGAAATATAGAAAAAAAAATGAAGAGATTAAAGCCATAGCTTCCAAGAGCAATATGACTGTTGGGTTCCAAAAGATAAAGTCAACACTCATGCTTCTACACAATACCATGACAATTATGTTATAAAAAGTAAATACTCAAGTCACAATCTAGAAAAATTCTGCATCACTCATAAAATTCATGGCTTCCATGGAGTAGAAATCTAGTGAAGGAAGTTCAAGGGAAGCAAGGTATGAAGATGATCCAATTTAAACAGAAAAACCAAAAAGAAAAGAGAAAGTTAAAAAATATACTAAAAGGCTATCCTAGATAGTGGAGATCATTGATCGAGGTACAAACTCATTGATGATCTAGTTTTGGATATTAATAATTACACTGTTATGGAGGCAACATAAGAATTTTTTTTTTTCTATTAGGTAGTCAAATAATAGAAATTAATAATTACACTATTATGTGTGATGGAATAACGATATGTTGGTAGTCAAAAAAAACATAATGTACCATTTTTTAAATATTGAAAGATAATCATAGAGTTCAAACCACACTACAACTCTTTAACTAACCACAAATAGAAGTAGCCTCATTGTCTTGGTACACTACAACACTCTAACTTAGTTGTTACGCCACTTATTTAGGAGGAAAGTCTATATATTTTGCTGTATGTGTATTTGCTATGTATTTGGTAACTTTTAACTCTATATATTTAGGAGGGAAGTCTATGATATTAAATATTTTTGTATATTTGGGGTCATATTAGATGACGTATAAGTACAAAAATGGGTCATAATTGAATAAATTTCATGAGTTTGAAGTTTTAATAGATTTAGATGAATATTTATTAATCATTATGATTTTAAGGTTATTGGCAACTTGGTGATATGTGGTTCATCAAATAGTTCTGACATCCATTCTTGAACAAAACTCTATGTGTTTCATTGTGGTAATCTTTGTATGTCGTGACTTTATCACCCTATGAGGATAATCTTTTAAACTAGGAAACATAATCTTTTTGGATGAAATGTTATCTTAAAGTGACATCCACATTTATCTCATAACAATTAAATAGCTACGATATAAATTTCACATCTTTGTGACAAAGTACCACACTAGTGCTAAAAGTCATGACCATTATCTAATTTCATAGCCCCACCTTTACCAGGACTTTGTGATATTAATTTAGAACAATAACTTTTTCTCAAAGTCAAACTTTTGAGCTATATAAAGTTATAGATTAAAAACTATTTAGGTAAAAGTCATGACAATTATCTAGTGCCATAACTTTTGGATAATAATGTTATAGAAGGTATTACCTAAACGATGACACTTCCAAGTCCATGACTCATGCCTTCAAAAGAAAGCAAGTCGAGACTTGGATGAATTGGGCTAATTACCAAAGTCATATCCTTTCACAATACTATGGCCATTTGATGCAATAAAAAAAAACTGAAATTATGGCTCATCAACAAAGCTACAACCTTGTGTTTATGAGACAAAATTCATAATTCATAGATACTTCCAATAGCTATGACTTTGTATGATAGAATAATTACGAGGTATTTCATAGTTGCAGCAACTTCCTAGAGCCATGACCTTGAGCTCAAAAGATCAAGGCAAAAGTCATGACATATTCTCAAAACCACAAGTTTTTACTAGAAAAATGCCAAATTTCTGGAATATAAAAGCAACAAAATCATGAAGACTTAAAGGATCTGAAAAGAGACCCAAAGCAAAATCTTTTACTTCTTCAATCTTTAGGACCTAAATCAAAGCATAGCAACAACCTTGGGAAGAATTTAAATACTCCCTAGAGAATCCATGAGCAAGAAAGGTCACAAGATAATAGCTAAATTCTAGAGTTGTGGTGTGCGACTCTCAAACCTAAATAGTTTGAGAGTCAGAACTCCATTCAATAGGGAGGGAGGCATGGATAAAAATGTGCTTTAGGAGATGCTAGCTAGCTCCACTTCTCTATATTAATATGAAGTAAATCATTGGTGAAGAAGGAAGGCAAGCTTATCAGAAGTCATTCATATCATATGTGCTCCACCCTTTGCAATCTAATCCCAAAACTACGGCTCAAGGAAGCCATATGGAGACCGTGGCTGGTCAACCAGCTGTAGAACATAGAAGCTTTTACCCGAGGGGGTCCTTTGGAGTTAATAGCTTGGCTAGTGCATCGAATTAAGCAAGTAGTAGAGGAATCAGAACTGTTCCAGAAGTGAATGAAGCAGAAATAGACACATTTGTATTCGCAAGATGTTTTTTCCGTCGACGCTCCTGGTTGTTCTTGTTTCTTGCCAAGGTGGAATAAAGAAAGGAACGATCAAATAGGTGCTTTTAGAGTGACTTTTTCAACCTAGGCTAGGAGAAGCGCGGAATGTACTACTGATTGATTCCATACCAGTTTGGCCGGGGAATACATTTTATATAATAGAATAGAAAGCAAGCAAAGTGAATCTTAGGTAAACAGTTTCTATGGGGCGTAGCAGTAACTAGGGAAGCTTTAATGGCAAGGTAGCCCAACTTCTTTCGCTCCGCTTTCACAGCATAACAACCGGTACACCATAGGTTGGCCCAACTCAGTCCTCTCATACTAGGGTTGGCTCTAGTCTATGCCTATGATCGACTTTAATAGGCTTCTCGATGCTCCTTGCAATCACAAATGAAGAATGAAGAGTGCCCTGCCCTAGCAGCCTGAACTGGTGAACCGAAGTCACATTCGGAACCATACTTCAAATAGCTCACACGTGTCATGCCCTTTACCCAGTCATTCCGAAGAAAGCTCGCCCCCCCCCCCCCCCCCCCCCCCCCCATTACAACAATCATATAACAAATTTTTGTACTCTCTAGGAGATCAAAGAGAAAGCAAGTGATACAAGACATAAGCTAAATCATGGAGTTAGGGTGCATGAATCTTAAATCCCTCTTAATCTCTAGGGTAGATTTGGAAAATCAAACAAAATAACATTAGATTAGGCTTTGTATCCTAGATTCTTGTGTGGGTTGTCATTGGAAATTTGATAATTTTTCTAGATTAAATAGCTTGCCTTATTATCTTGTTTGAATTATGAAATTATTATGTTTTGTATTTCCCCTTATCTATCTGTCTTCTTATTTTCAGCCACTCAATAAATAGAGTAAAATTCTAGAATTGAGCTAATATTTCGAGACTCAAAAAAGGATAAATAAAAAAAATTATAGTCAATTAGTTGAGGAAAATCTCAAGAAATTACTTTTTGAGATAATAAAGAAGACTGATACAAATGATTATCATTGGGAATAAATGAGAAGAGAATGAGTGAGAAGAATCAAAAGAAATCTATCGACATTTTATTTGGGGGTAATGAAGACATGTACATAGATAAAAACTAAATAAAAGGGGAAGAAATGTCATTAGGTGAAATCTTGATTGTTAAAAAAGTAAAGACTTTGGGATCTAAGGGATAAGATTTTGATGAATTGGAGAACAAAGCTACAACTGAAGATAAGACATAGTTTCAAGGTGTTGCCCAATCATATTCCTTATGTTTTGCTAGAGAAGGATAAAACAAAGTTAGTTATCATCTTAGTGTCCCTAATGAATGATATGAGAACCATAATAATGAATCTTATAAAAAAAGTATGAGAAAGTTATTGCATGGTCACTAAATGATATCAAATGGACCAGTCATCAATATACAAGCATAAAAATTTTATGGAATAAGATATGAAGCCAGTAATTGCGCACCAAAAAAGTTTGAATCCAATCATGAAAGATGTTATAAAAATAAAGATTATGAAATGACTCAATATGGGTATTATTTATGTAATATCAGATATTCCATGGTTGAGTTCGATACAACCTGTTTCAAAGAATGGATGGTTGAAAATGATGAATATGTCAAATTATGAAGATATTTCTATGGGAACAGCAATTAGATGGTGACTATGAATTATTTGATTATAGCAAATTAAATAAAGGGACAAGGAAAGATCATGATCCACTTTTCTTCTTTGATCAAATATTATATAAAATTTTTTCTCATTCTTTCTATTATTTTTTTCAATGAAAATTCAAGTTATTATTAAATTTTGATTGATCTAGTAGATTAAGAAAAGACTACATTCACATGCACATGTGTGACATTTTCATTTAGGAAAAATTTATTTAGACTTTATAATGCACCAGCCATATTTTAGTGATGTATGAATGTCTTCTTTTTCAATCTTAATGAGGAAATCATGAAAATATTTGTGGATGATTTTTTTGTTCAAAGAGATTTTTTTTGAAAATTGGTTGCATAACATAAAAATTGTATTCAAAAATTCAAAGACAAAAATTTTATAGGTTGATAATGCAAAAATATTCATCAATAAAACCTTACCACACCTAATGACAGTCAAAGGGGTGAGAAGTTTCCTTGGACACATAGGGTTGTACCAGTGATTCATCCATACCATGATGTGTTATTCACCTTTGATCAAAAATACATTGATGTTTTTGAAGAACAAAAAAAAAGGGTGAAAGTCCAATTTTGATCATATCATGATGAGAATAACTATTTCTTGCCATGTGCGACACAAGTGCATATGTCTTGGGAGATATATTGGGACAAAAGTGAAATAAATTCTTTATAGTGATTTTATTTATCAGTCATACTTTGAATGAAATCCAAGTAAATTATATAATGATAGAAAAAGAAATATTAGATCTAGTTTTCTCTTGGGTCAAATTCTTGCCATATATCTCTACAGTAAAGGTGATTATTTATATAGATGAGGTTGAGGTATATTACTTGATGATAAAAATGCAAGGTAAACCAAGATTGATAAAGTGGATACTTCTTTTCCTAGAATTTGATCTCGAAATAAAAGATAAGAAAGATAGTGACAATGTGATAGCTAACTATTTTTCACATTTGAACCCTATGATAAACAAATTGAAGAAGATGAAATTTTAGAAAACTTCTTGGATGAGTAAATTTTGAAAGTAGAGACTCAAATTATATGGTATGCTAATTTTTCTAACTATTTAGTATGTGGTACCTTATCCATATTTTTTTTACATCACAATGAAAGAAAAAATTTCTTCATGATGTGAAATATTTTTTGTTTGAGATGATCCATTATTATTTAAAAGATGTATTGATCAGATTATAAGGAAATGTGTTCCCAAAAGTGAGTAACCAATGATTACCCTCAAATGTCACTCTTCCCTATATGGAAGACATTTGGGAGAAACATAACTACTCAAAAGGTAATGCAATACTATTTTTTGTCATCATTGTTACATGATTTCTAAAGCATAACATAACAATGTGATAAATGTCAATGATTGGGGAACATATCTAGACAAGTATATTCTATTAGTCTGGGAAATCATTGATATCTAAAAGTGCCTAGAAGTGGAAATCATTGATGTCTAGGAAATTGACTTCATGGTTCATTTCTGGTATTTTATAAGAAAAAGTATATTCTATTAGTAATGGATTATATGTTGAAACAGGTGGAGGTGGTAGTAATGTAGTAGAACGAAATAAAGATAGTTTTGAAGTTATTATGCAAAAATATTTTCAAATGATTTGGAACACCAAGATATATTATAAGTGGTGGAGGCAACCATTTCTATAACTAAATGTTTGGGACATATTTGGCAAATAATGGAACTAAGCATAAAAAGGGACTTGCACATCATCCACAAATGAATAGGCAAGTAGAAATCTCAAATAAAAAGAAACAATATATTGAAGAAGATGGTTAATCTACCTAGGAAAAATTGATCTCAATGCTTGGAGGAGGTACTATGGCCCCATAGAAATTCTTTTAAATACCAATGAGAATGTCCCCTTTAAGATGCATAATTTAAAAAAAAAATAGATAAAGAGTAAAGAATTATATGGG
This sequence comes from Sapria himalayana, assembly GCA_029783825.1. Classification (NCBI taxonomy): domain Eukaryota; kingdom Viridiplantae; phylum Streptophyta; class Magnoliopsida; order Malpighiales; family Rafflesiaceae; genus Sapria; species Sapria himalayana. Next base: position 36,521 of record JAREIK010003123.1, read on the forward strand.
TGACATATAAAATTTGAAGGGTTTGAACAATGACAAAATTATGGTCATGCACAACACTGCAACTTTGATATTATAGAATGAAATTACCTTAAAGAATCTCAATGACAAAGCTGTGGTTGTACATAGTGTCATGACTTAGTATTACAAAATGAAATGAGCCAAGGGAAACTTAAATATAAAGCTATAGTCAAGTCCAATACCATGACTTTAGTTTTATAGTAACTAAAGTCATGGAATGAAATGAGCCAAGAAATAGGTCAATAAAATCTTAAAAACAAAGTGATGGCAGCATTCAGTACCTTAACATTGGTGATAGAAAAAGAGAACGACTAGGTTAAAATCAAAGAAGAAGCAATGTCATTCCTCAAAGTTGTGGAATCAAAATAAGGAAAGGTCAAAGAAGAAAGTGCTACGGATATAAAATGGAATGAAGAGACAAAAGAAGGAAGTAAAAAAGTACACTAAAAAACTAGCATGGATGGTAGAGATCACCAATGGATGTGAAAATGTATTTATAGTGTAGCTATAGATAATAAACACAATACTACATAAAAGGTAACCTAAGGATTTCATTTTCATGTGTGTGATGTAATAATTCAATATACTCATCACATGAGTCATTGTACACACCTAACTTACCCATAAATATAGATATGGAACTCAAAACTCACAGTAAGTATCAATATGTCTATGAAAAGTTTCTACACTATCTTAAGATGCTAAGATACTCAAACATAATCATAAAGAAAAATAATATATTTAAGATGTATAATTTTTTATTTAAGGGAAAGTTATTGTTTAGTGATGAGTAATAGTTTTAGTGTGTGTTTGTTCAGTATGTAAAATATCAAATATTCTTGTATATTTATGGTACTATTAGAAGATGTGTAAGCATGAAAAGAAATCATAATTGGATTAATTTCATAACTTTGGAGTTTTGATAGAATTTGATGAATAGTCATGAAATCTATATATTTTTAGAGTTAATTGTTGGTGATTAGTAGACACATTTATCTCATATTTATTCTTGGATTTGGTGATTAGTAGAATTTGATGAATAGCATGAATAGTCATATTTATCAAGTAGTTTTGACCTTCATTCTTGGCCAAATTCTACATATTTATTTGTGATAATTTTTATATATCATAACTTGACCACTTAGTTAGCATTATACTTCAACTATGTAACATATGCTTTTTGACTGATATTATTTTGGATTCACAGACACATTTATCTCATAATAAATAAATAACAACAATATTAATTTCACATTGTAATAATCAAGTATCTTACTAATGCTAAAAGTCATAGCTACTTCTCAATGTCATGATTTTATCTTTTCCAAGGCTTTGTATCATCAAGTTAAAGCTGTAGTATTTTCTCAAAGTTGTGACTTTTGGTCTATAGAAAGTTGCAAGGACAAAACTATTTAGGCCAAAGCCATGAAAATTTTCATGTGTCACAATTTTTGGACATATACTATTATAAAAGGTATTACTCGAGCATGATTACTCTTCAAGGCTGCAACTCTTGCCCTCAAGAGAAAGCAAAACTATGACTTGGATATATAGGTTAGTTATCAAAGTTGTGGTCATTCCCAACAATGTGGTTATTTGATTGAAAAGAAAGAATAGAGCCAAAGATATAATCATTTCCAATACTATGCCCATTAGATATATGAGAAAGATAAATGTTAGAGTCATAGTCATTCCCAGTACCATAGACATTTGATACATAAGAAAGACCAAGGCCAAAGTCATGACCATTCCCAACAATGTGGCTATTTGATGGAGAAGAAAAATAAAAGCCAAAGTTGTGGTCATTTCTAATACTATGACCATTTAATATATGAGAAAGATCAAAGTCAAAAGTAATTGTATTTTCTAGCATTGTGTCCATTTGATGCAAAGGAAAGTCCAAGGTCATTATCATAGACATTTCCAGTATTATGGCCATTTGATGCAAGAGAAAGACCTAAGCCAAAACTAAGAAAATTACATTGCCATGAATTTTTTTTATAGAGACAAAAGGCTTAAGTTATGGACACTTCCCAATACCGTGGGTAACTTCTTCTTCACTCCAAATTATGGTATCTTTCTAATACCATAACTTTCTACTGAGACAAATACTAGAATTACAAAGCTTAAAAAGAAAAAAGAGGATAGATTATTTAGAAAATTTTAAAAACTTCTTCTTCACTCCACAAGACTAAAAGCAAGCATACCAATAATCCTAAAAAGTATTTTCACACTTTCTAGGGGACAAATGAGTTAGTAATGGATACAAGACATATGCTAATGCACAAAGTTGATGAAGTTGAAAATTTTATGAAAGAACTATAGCTGAAGTTTTAATGGCTAATACAAAGATAATTGAGGTTGAGAACTAGGAAGAAGCAATTGAAAGTACAATCTTGATTATACAAGAAGGTGTGAATGATAAAGTTTTAGTAGTTGATATGAAGGAAGTTGAAGAGAAGAACCAATAATAAGAAATTGAAAAGGTCGTGACATTTCGTAATAGCATGGCAATGAAAAAAATAAAGAGATGGTCTTTTCCAACTAACCTTGTGGCTAGGTCAGAACTATAAAAGATTATTTAATCGCCATTCCTTTATTAATTGATTATGATTAGTAGATAGGGTTCCTATTGATGAATATATTGATTCAATGTATTTGATAACATCCTTCTGGCATTATCATTAAAATGGAATTTGAAGAAAATATATAACGAGATGCCAAAAAAGGGAGGAATGCCAAAAAAAACTGAAATAATGTCTATGTACAATAGTAATGGAAAAAGCTGGAAAATGAGATGTATGGTGAGAAATGCATCTCGAACAAAAAAAGATATTATTTATTATAACCTAAGAATAGTTTGAAGATAAGATTTATAAACTTTTGGAAGAAAGATGAAATGAGTGGAGATCAAATTGATGGATAACACTGGATCATTTTGGAGACTATACGAGACCATCACAGTAGATTAAAGAAAATAGTAGTAAAAAGAGATGAAACAAATGGAAATAAAAAGTAATATATGAAGAACTATTCGAAAGAGGAATTAGTTAAATACCATGCAAATGAAAATGACTTGTATATTGCAATGAGATTCTTTGAGGATGCATTGAACTTCATTAGGCAAATAAAAGTTACATTGCATGATATTATGGAAAAGATATAGAATTGGGTAGCTCCCCAAAAGAAAGATTTGGAGAAATCATTCACTTCTATGCCCCCATTTGAGCACTCTAGAGTAGATTTCCCTTTTCAGGAGTTTATCGTATAAGAGAATCATATTGTTAATCTCCATCAACTCATAGATTTGTACTCTTTATTTATTTCTATATTATAATATTTTAATAAATTGTGATAAATTTGTTTGAGATAATATATAAGATACTTTTATTGAGGTTGAAATTATTGCTCGGGGATAAATAATAGTTTGTGTGTGAGTTTGTCTGGTATGTAAAATACCAAACATTCTTGTATATTTGGGGTGATATTAGATGATATTTAAAAATAAAAATATGTCATATTTAGATCAATTTTATGACATAAAAGTTTTAATAGATTTTGATGAAAAGTTGTGAAATCATTATGTTTGTAGAAGTAATTGGCAACTTAGTGATGTGTTGTTCATTGAGTAGTATTATCATCTATTCTTAGCCAAAAATCTATATATTTTGTCATGAAAATCTTTGTATGCTATAACTCTACCACCTCGTTAGTATAATTCTTTAACTATAAAATACAATTTTTTGGCTACGATATTATCTTGGACTCACGGTCATATTTATCTCATAATAATTAGATAGCTGCGACATAAATTTCACATCATAGTTATCTAGTACCCTCTTAGTATTAAATGTCATAGCCATTATCTAATGTCATAGCTTTATCTTTTCCAAGATTTTGTATTTTGAAGTCAAGGTATTGCATCTTCTCAAAGCCATAACTTTATGATATAAAAAGGTATTGAGCTTAACCTACTTTGACCAAAGTTATGATAATTATTCAACACTATAATATATTGACACATAATATTATAGAGAGAATTAATCGAGTGTAACCATTTCTACGGTCATGACTCAAGCCCTCAAGAGAATACAAAGCTATGACTTGGATGTATGAGCAAATTGCCAAATACATTGTCATTTCTAGTGTCATGACTATTTGATGCAAAAGAAAGATCAAAGACAAAGTTATTACCATTTCCAATTTTATAGCTATTTGATGCAAAAGAAAGACAAAATAGATCGTCTCTTAGTGCATAGTAGTGCCCATATTTAATATGAATGCATGGCTAAATGCAAGTGTCTATGAACTCTAAAAGAGATCCTATGCCCTGTACTCTTTTTCACATATCTTAGTATATATGTGAAGAGTTGTATCAATTTAAACCATCAAAGCAAAATCTAGAAAATGACTAACTATACTAATACAATGGGATATATCATGCCTATTGATAATTAAATAGTTAATCTTTCTATGATAAAAAAAATCTTCTTTATATGATTCTTCTATAAGTAGTAGAGTTAACTTCATATATTATATTAAATGTAAAGTCAAAATATAAGTTAATAAGAGTATTAGAGCACAACTTAAAAGACAACCTCTATAGGAGTATCAAGTAAGTATTTTTTCTTTCATAAAATGATATCCCTTATAGAAGAAGTCATATTTATGCCAAGAAAATATCCGAATCTCCCAAGGTCCTTTGTATAAAACTCGACTTGAAAGTATCCTTGAATTTGTTTATCTCTAACTCATCATTTCTTATAATCAAAATATAATCCAAGCTGTCATCTTAAAAATGATCATATCCTGAAGGGTCCTTAAGAAAAATAAAGAAATGTATATAACATACATATATAATCCATAGGTGACTATTTATTGAAACCTCTCAAACTAGCCTATCAATGGCTGCTTTAGTTAATATAATACCTTTTGTAATCTACAAATTATATCTGACTATGCTACTTGAAACATAAGTAGCTGCTCTTTATATACATCATCCTAAAATTCACAATGATGAAACACATTCTTCTCATCTTATTAGTGTATCCTCCAATTGTGAGATACTATGAGAAAAATAATAATTCATAATGTGTTCATCTTAGCCACTATAGAGTATGCATGTGTCATAATAGTTCACACCTAACATTTTATACCGTCACTACATATCTCATCTTAAGGCAATCAAGCTTCCAATATGGACATGTCTTCATAATAAATACTCACTTGCAACTAATAATAGACTTTTCTGAAGATCAGGGTACTAGTTTCTAAGTCACATTCAACTGAAAAGTATGCTTCTCTTCATCATGGCCTAGAACCATCCTGAATTATTTAGTACCTAACAAGGGACTTCGATGTCCTAGTACCATCAAAATAAGTAATAGAATATATAATAATGCAATAGTTCAACAAAATCTTTTATATTATGTATATAATATAACTCATTTGTCCCTTTTAGAAAATGATGAGAAGATCAATATCAAATGAGTTGACTGCCTGATCATCTAGCTCCTCATTAGGCTTGTCTCTAGTATGAGCAAGTTAGTTATGTCCCTCTCCCATTTATTAAAAAATAATTGTACACTTTTTGGGTACCAGGATATCAAAGAAAGATACATCTCAAGGTCATAGTTTCCAATTTGTTCCATCCTATATAGCAATCATGGAAAAATAAGTATACACAAAAACTCTGAGAGGCAAGATAAATATTCTCTAGGATATAGGATCTAAAAAGGCATATGTCGAGAAATGAAAATAGAAGGAATCTAACTAATGAGATAAATTATGGATAAAATCATATATTTCCAAAAATATTTCTGGATATTTTTTCTAAATAATAATGTTTGAGTTATGTTAATTAGATATCCATTTTTCCTTTTAGCAATCTCATTTTACTGAGATTTGCTAGTATAAGAAGTCAAGTGTATAATCACATGAATTATATAATAAATATCAAATCCATCTAAGAAATATTCTAATATATTATCTCTCCATACTTTTTTTTATATTTGTATCAAATTAATTTTTATTATTTTATAAAATATCTAAAAAATAGAAAAAATGTGTGATCTATTAAGATAAAGATATATTCATGTATATTTCGAGTAGTCATCGACAAAAGTGATTTAAAAATTAAATTTTTCTATGGTTACATCTTTATAAAAACCACATATGGCTTATAATATAAGATGGAATGGATCGATACTCAAACTAGACAAAAGTGTAATATAGGAAGTTCTACCAAACTTTCATAACTAATATAACTTAGACTTTATGATCAAAATATTTTTAAAAAATAAGCTAACTTATCCTAAATATAGCCAATGATAATTGATCATGCTAGGAATGCATATGTATATGCAAGAATCAGGGCAAAATACAATCAAACTACAATTCCTTCAATTAAATTTTTTACCAAATAGTTTCTACCGAAATCATAGGTTCTCATAGTAGATGATAGATTATGGTCTCATGAATCAGTTGGATCAAGGGGGAACATATGACTATAGTAGGGAAAAGATGATATCTTGATTGAAAAAAATATTTTTATAGTGATAAACGAGAATTACATATCAGGTCTACGTGGGAGTTGAGCTTCCATTTATGGATTATTTTTAAATTTAATTGGACTATTCTTGATCTAATAAAATAAGATAGAGGAGAGGTTGTGGGGTTTTCCCAAGCTGGATAAACCAGTTGAGTTAAATCGACATGGGAAAACAAATTAATTAAAGATTAAAAATTCAATTTAATTTTAATTTAATTTTGTGTTTAAAATTTATAATTGCTATGTGAGTTTTATTTAATGGTGTATTTTTTTTCTTGATGTGTTTTGTTTTTCTTTTTAGTGCTCACATCAAAAGCGATGGAAATATTAACTTTAAATAAAACATACTATTTTTTTTTATTTGTTAAAACAATATTGGGTAGTGCGAAAGAACTAAAATAAAACTACATGCATGAAAAAATGGTTCATTTTTCATGCATTGATGAGCATGTTTTTGTGGGTGGTGGACATTGAAAGAAAAAAAAAAGTTTTGTGCTTCTTCTTAAGACGTGTTAGACTTGAAACAATATTTTGAAGAAAATGAATAATTCTTGTTTACATAATCAAAACTTAAATAAAAATCTTAGAAACAAACACATCCCTTCAGTTATGGGATTATAAAGAAAAAAAAAGAATGCAGATGATTGGTGAGATTTGGAACAGCTGTGGAGGTTGGTTATGTCAATATTCAGTGCAGTCAATATTCGGTGCATCCAATATTGACTTAACTAACTGTTTATTAAACACTCCTCAAGCTGGTGCATAGATCTCCCTTATGCATAGCTAATCTACAAACTTTATGAATACTCAATTAGAGACTATTTTATTGAGGATGTCAACTGGTTGTTCTTCTGACTAAATCATGTGTAGCTCCACATTTTTTTCTTCCAATGTTTCCTTGATGAAAAACATATCAATTTCTATATGTTTTGTCCAATTATTTTGAATTGGATTATGGATTATATCACATGCAACTTTATTGTCTCAATATAGTCGAATTGGTTGTTGAGATGGGTAGCCCAAATCTTACAAGAGAAGTCATAGCCACAATGCTTCACAAAGTCCAAGAGCTATACCTTTGTATTCAGCTTCTGCACTAGAATAAGAAATAATATTTAGTTTCTTGCTTTTCCATGTGACACGATTTCCCCCTACAAAGATAAAGTATCATGAGGTTAATCATCGATTATTAATTGATCCAGCCTAGTCAGCACCATTATATGTAATCAAATTCTGAAAGTCTTCATTCTTAGTGAATAGGATTTTCTTTCCAGGAGCAGACTTAAGATATCTCAAAATGTGCATAACAGGATGCATATGTTAATCTCTAAGAATGTGCAAAAATTGTCTGATAATACTTAATGCATAAGCAAGATCTAGTCTTGTGTGTGGCAAGTACATTACCCTTCCCACTAGTTGCTAATATCTTCATTTGTCAACTAGTACTTGATCAAACTCAATACATAGCTTCAAACCTTCCTCTATTGGTGTATAAGTTGGTTAACATGCTGACATGCATGTTTCTTGCAACAAATCTAAGGCATATTTCCTTTGAGATATAACAATTCCTTCACTTGACTGTAACAATTCTATTCCAAGAAAATACTTTAATGGATCTAGATCTTTCATTTTAAATTCTTTGGACGAGTGAGTTTGCAATGCTTTCCTTTCTTCTAGATCATTTTTTGTAACCACCATGTCATTCACATAAACAATAAGAGCAGTGATCTTACCATGTTGTTTCTTTAGAAATAACTTGTGGTCTAAATTTCTTTGATGATATCCAAAGTTTATCATGGATTTTGTGAATCTTCCAAACCATGCTCTTGGAGATTGCTCCAACCCATACAATGCTATCTTTAATTTGCAGATCTTCTGACTATTTGTTTCAGGCACATAACCTAGTGGGAGATCCATATAGACTTTTTCTGACAATTCTCCATGCTAAAAGGCATTCTTCACATTGAATAGTTGCAATGACCAGTTTAAATTCGTGGCTAATGATAATAGGACTCATACCATATTGATTTTGGCTACAGGTGCAAATATCTCTGTATAGTCAATTCCATAAGTTTGAGTGTACCCTTTTATCGCAAGTCTAGCTTTGTAGCATTTGATTATGCCATCTTCTTTGTACTTCATTGTGTAAAGCCATCGACATCAAATTGATTTATTTCCAGGTGGATGATCAACAAGTTTCCATGTTTTATTTTGTTGTAGGGATTTCATCTCCTCATCCATAGTAGCTTTCTATCTTTTATTAACTAAGGCTTCCTACATACTATTAGGAATAGATACAATAGATAATTGATTCACAAATGCTTGATTTTATTCTAAATATGATGATCAGACACATCGTGACTCAATGGATACTTAGATTTACTGGTAAAATTAGGATTGTAGGTAAGTTTAGGTATACCTTTATTACTACGAGAAGAATTTTGTCGTCTAGAAGTTTCTAGAATTATTTCAGGAACATCTTTGACAAATGATTGGTTGGCTGTGTATGAAAGAGATTCAGATTCTTGGATAGGTTCATGTGTAGTTTCATTAACAACTTTGATAGACATGGATTCAGTTTCATCAGCATTATTTCTTTTATCCAAATCTTTAGACTCAGCCAAACTAAGATTCTCGAGATCAATATGATTCGGAGTTTGAATTTCATGATGGTGCTCCCCTTAAGTTTCAAACTCTGAGGAAAAATACATTTTATCTTTATGAAATACAACATCAATGGTATTATGCATACCATTTGGTTGGAAGTGATAACAATGATAACCTTTTTGATTTTTAGCATCTCCCAAAAATACATAACATAATGCTTGACAAGCTAATTTATTCCTTTGATGTTTATGAAGGTGAACAAATGCAACACATCCAAAGATCCAAGGTAGAAAGTTAGAAATTGGCGGAGCATTGATAATATTATGCAAGGTATGAAATAGTGTTCGAAATTGAAGGGTTCGGGATGGAATACGATTGATGAGATAGATAGCAGAGGTAAGACCTTCACCCCAATATGATGTAGAGATATGTGCTTCAAGTATGGATGCACGAACTACTTCATGTAAATGATAGTTTTTTCTTTCTGCTACTCCATTATGTTGAGGTATATTAGGGCACATAGTTTGATAAATATTACCATGTGTAACCAAATACTATTGCAACTCAGAACTCTTGTATTCCCTTCCCTTATCATTGCGGAGTACTTAAACCTGTGCATTATAATGAGTCTTAATAATTGTATAAACTTTTTGAAACTATAAGTTTACCTCCTCTTTGGATTTCATCAAGTATACTTAGGTCATTCTAGTGCAATCATCAATAAATGTAATAAACCATAGAGATCCGCCCAAGGTAGGATTCAGAGATGGATCCCAAATATCAGAATGAACAATCATAAATGAACTGAACATTTACTCAATTTTTGTGGAAAAGAAACCCGGTGACTTTTGGAAAGTTAACAAATATCACAACGGAAGACAAAAATATCCAAATTTTAGAATAAACTAGGAAATAATCTCTTCAAGTAGCCAAAAAAAACATGTCCTAGATGGCAATGTCATACCCAAATTTCTAAATTTGTTATCTCCTCCTTATTTACCATCAGGGCATGTCTTAATTTCTTTGATCCTTTTGACACCAAGTCCAAGTAGTATAGTTTTCCTCTTTTAACATCAAACCCAATCATTTTTCTTGTCTAAGTGTCCTTCAACACACATGAATTAGGCAAAAAAATTATAACACAAGATAAAATAATGGTTAGTTGGGAAACATACAATAAGTTACAATTCAACAAAGGAACAACCAAAACTAAATTGAGATTAAAATTATTTGTAAGGGACAAAGATCTTTCCCCAATAACTGAGGTTGAGGTTTCATTGGCAGTGGAGACAAATTTTTTGGATGAAAATTTTAATGATACCACTTGTCTGGAATCAAAAGTCATATGATCTATTGCACCTGAATCAATTATCCATATACTATTAAAAACAAGCATAGAAGTATCGAGAACCTTACCAACATCAGTTGAGACACTCTCAATAAGATATGCACCTAGTCTAGGTTCAGTAGTAGTGGCGAAATAGGTTGACTTGAAATTCTTCTTTCTATGGTCATGATTGTAATCCCACTAGTTTGAATATCCAACAAGCTAAAAGAATCAATCTTTAGTATGTCATTTTTTGTGACAATTAGTATAATTGGAAGTTGTTTTGTCAGTATTCCTTCTAAAATTCATTCAATCTTGCTAATTTTGGATATATCGATTTCGAGACACCGTGACGGAAGCTTCATAGTGATTAGTTTTTTCTTTTTGAGTGATACAACATTCTTCTTCACGTCATATCACAAAATAACACACTTCTAGATCTGAAATTATTTTTTTCGTAGTAAAGCTCCACGAACTTGCTCAAAATTACCATCTAATCTCGCAAGGAATATGTGTACCCTTAATCACTCAACAAAGGTTTGGTACATTTTGATATCATCTGGATCCTGCATGACCACCTTATTATGATGATCTAATTCTCAAAAAATTCTAGTAAACTCTCCATAATATTCAGAGAGTGTTTTTCCATTTTGTTTTAAAGCAAAGACTTTTTGGTTAAGGATGAATACTTGCAATTCATCACTTCCATTATTGAAAACTTTCAAGAAAGCAACCCAAATTTTTTGAGCAGTTCGTAAGCACAAATAACACTTCATTATTTTTGGCTTCATCGACATTAGTAACCATCATTTGATTTTCTAATTTTTGCTCAACACTTCTCGTATCCATTATATTATTCTACAAGTGATGGTGATTTATCATGTTTGTAGGAGAGTTTTTCCCTCTCAATAATGTGTATTTTTATTAGTTGAGACCTCACATCTTAATTTGTATATGTGAGGATAATCCCAATAGTAAAGGTGATTTCTGATTGAATAATGATAGGAGTTGAGCTTCCCTCTGATGAATAATTTTTTTTAATGATGGAAAAACAAGTTTAAATATTTGATGATGAAATGTTTAGTGTCGTTATATATTCTTCCCTCTTGAAGACTAGTGAAGGGGGAGAGGCAGATGACTATATGCTAGCCTTCTATGGTTTGCTGCAATTCCAAGTATTAGTGTAGGGAAAACTACATAAGCAGTTGCAATTGCTACCGCCACTAGAGAAGCACACGAGAGCTTCCTAAATTATCAAGTGTTGCAATATCTTTTCTTGCTATTGTGATTCTCCCTTTAGGTGTTCCACATGCTCAGAAAGCCTCCCTAGCACACTTATTAGAGAAGCACAAAGAAAGGGTGATGAGTGCAGCTCCTTACATTGCTGGCAAGCATTCTTCAAAACCACGTGCCAGAATCAAGCATAATGAATTTTTCTATAATGGTAGGAACTACCCCTTCTATATAAGATTTGGTGTTTCTACTTTCACTGTCAACTAAAAATCCTCCCCCCCCCCCCCTCCCCCGCTGCCATTGCCACTGCCATTTGTAAACATGGTGTGATTGGACCAAAATGGAAAGGAGGTCATAGAGAGAGAGAGAGAGAGAGAAAGGATGACAGATTATTTATTTGACTCTTCCATTTTATTTGCATAGTAGATTTGACAGGGAAAATGGAAAGAAATTTTAATGGGATTGAAAGTGAATGAATTATCTGATATGGTGGAAAAAAATTACATGGAGCACTGCACTAAAATGGGGCATGCAAGATGTAATAATGGCACTAATATGCAATTGCACATGCCTGAAAATGCAATCAAATTTCCTCTGATACCAACTTGAAACAATATTTTGAAAAAAAAATGAATAAATCTTGTTTACATAACCAAGACTTAAATAACAATCTTAGAAACAAACCCATCCCTTCATTTATGGGATTATAAAGAAAAAAAATTAACAAAGATGGTTGGTGAGATTTGGAATAGCTATGGAGGTTGGTTAAGTAAATATTTGATCCAGCCAATATTGACTTAACCAACTATTTATTCAATAGTTAGGAGGCACTTCTCCTTGGTTTTCCGAAAACCCTCTATAACATAGGGTATTTCGAAAATAATGTGTGAGGGATTAGATTATTTCCAAAACTACACAGTTTTTTCTATCAAGTTATAATTTATCTACTCTAACTTGGACTATGCACAGGGCCAAAAGTTTGTGCAATGGTGTGAGGTGGACTTGCTATGAATGTGTTGTGATTAGGTGCTCGAGATTTTCCTTTACAAGGAGGAGCACTACAACATATTACCATGAAATACAATCGAAATATCTAAGCATTAGCACTTGTTTTCAAATATAATTTAAGTTTTTTCTTAATTCTTAATTGTGATTGTATTGAACTATACTTTTTAAATTGATTTGGTTGAAATTTTTGATTATTGTTTGTGTAATTTTCATGTGTGAACATAATAGGATTTGCATATTTTGGGTTTTTTCTCAAACTAATTAGGATAATTATTTCTAAAAATCAATAATATATATTTTTGGTTAGAAAATATACATATTTTGTGGGTGGTAATATTTTAATTATGTGATACCAAACCATAATTTTCTTCTCATTCTTTTTAAACATATATTTTGTTTTGACCAATACTTGTTTCAACTTGAAATTTGGTGCAACATTTTCTTATTAACCCTATCTTGCAAAACATGCATCTCAAACATTTCTTGAGTTTTCTTTTCTTGAGTTGCATATATACACATACAAAGAAACAAATAAATAGTTTTTTTGTGTTTTTTTTCAATGTCTTTAGTTTAAAAAATTAAAACAAATAAAATTAAGAAATCAAATGAACTGAATAAATATGACCACCTCAGGAAGACTACTCAACATTATGGGTTTTCCAATAGCCAAGAATTCTATATCATATTTATGCATATTCCATTTGTGGTTAATTTTAAATTTGAATTTTTATTTAATGTTTTAAATAATTTCATGATTAATTATTTCACCCTCAATTTTTTTATTTTTCTTTTGTGTTATGCATGAATAAGGTGATATGGTTGTTAGCAATATATTACCAAGTTGTAAGTATGTTGACTTTGAGTAGCACTACCATTATATTATTATGTGTTCACATACAATCTTGGTCTAGGAAGGTGAATCAACTCTTCTTTTCAAGCTATCTCATTCCCAATAAAGATCTTATTCACGTATCTATCTAAAAAAAATTGTATGACAACATACACTCTCGAGGACAAAAATTTATTAAAAACTGAAGCAATCTTCCATAATAGTCATCTTGGTATGAGTCAGCAAAACTTGATATGGCTAATTGGCCCAGGTAATTTGGCATAACCTTATGAGCCAAAATGACTTTCTCAACTAGAAAAATTATGTATGATATTAAAGAAAACAAGGTAGATGAGTAAGCCTTATCATGCTTAGATTCTTGCAAGAGTCGAATTCAATGTTAGCTTGAACCATTGCAATTTGTGCAAAGTTCAAAGACCATTTCCTCTTCCCCTCCCTCACCAATTCTCACTTATACATGTCCCTTTCCATAAAATTTAACCTATTATTCTTTATATAAAAGGGTCACGTTACCACAACATATTATTCTTTATATAAAATATTAGTAGAAATATAATTAAGAGTGATATAATAAAATTGTGTAATAAGATACTTGTTACATTTATAAGTGAAAAAGAGTTGTTTAAATTTGACTTGCAATTGAAATTCAAAAAGGTAAGGCACAAGAAGAAATTTTACATATGATAATGCATTAATGTTGTAAGTTTGTTATGCTACCCAATCTTATCAATTACGCATTACAAAAACTCATTGGTGAGAGTATTTTATTAACAAAAATCCACAAATATATGAGTCATACAACTAGTAAAAAGGATTTTCATCTAGATATTGATCCTATAGAAATTGTATCAAAAATTTGGTAAATCAACAATGAAATAATATAATTGTAGTAGAAAAGATAATTTGAGATTTTGGTAAGACTTTTAGATCTTAGGAATTGACCATTTTTATAGTATGATGCATATTTAAATAGTTTGGTTCATATTGAGTTTAAATATAAAATGAATATTGAATTATTATCAGAATGCTCTTTATCCATAATGGCATACAAGTTAGTTATCACCATTGAACTTATATCAATGATGGTCTTCTCATAGCTATCTTTTTGGTATTTTAACACTAAGATAATAAATCATATCTGCTCTAGGGTCATTCACAAGTCCATACCTTTTGAAATGCTCATCAACTATCCTTGAGGTTGTTTCATGTGTACATTCTTATTCTTCAACATTGGGTCTCTTAAAGACTTTGAACTGATATCATTATAATTATATTTAAACTTTCAACTTTATAAATATCATACTCACATAATTAACATATGACTTCTCTCGAATCTCACTATAGGGAATCATATGAGGGAAAGCAACTCAAAGGATTGTCACCAACTCATGAGTTACAACTACTCATGCATGTCCTCTGGATTACCTATCATTATTCTTTATAATGATAATGTGATTCTCACACTAAAGGTGAAACTATTAGGAAAATATTTTATAAAATACTCATATCAATTGAATGTTAGTTTTTGTAAGGTATGTACAATAAATTAGCATGTAATCATTTGTGCTTTTGACTTTATGAGCATCATACTCAAAATGGTTAAATACCATAATTTTAGATTTTGATATATAGGTTTGTCTCACACATCATGGTCGAAAAGACTGCCACTTTTCTTTTTTTTACCATATGTATTAGTGAGCATCATAGTTTATTTTTTCCCATCTACCATGAAAATATACACAAATTCATAAATAGTAAAATTCTAATTTCAGTTCTATTTAATCATTAATTCCATCAATATCTATCCCATAACATGAATCAAATATTACAATTAAAATTCATAGTATCCATACATCACATAAAATGAAAATAAACAAACCCTAAGCCTTAAATTACCCTGATATTGGGAAGAGGTTCATATGAGATATCATAGAAGAAAAGTAATGAATATTTTTTTCCCAATAATAGCCCTTACAAGAATCTAGATCTTTTTATGCTATTCCAATTGAATCCCAAAAATCTATTCTAGAGAGGGTGTTTGAAAGTTACCTCCCAACTCTAGGATTTAGTCTTGGTCTTGCATCTTTTGATTGCTCGTAGATCTCAAAGAAAGTGTGAAAATAATCCATAGGGTTATTGCTACATTTGGTTAAAGGTGAATAAGAAGGATAGTCATGTGGCTTGTACATCTCCCAAGTCAAGTTTCTCTCCTTACTTTCATATTATCTTTTATACTTTGTGAATTCTGACTATTTTCCAATTAGAAAGTCACAACATTGGAATGATGTCATGAATTTGGCTTTTGGTCTTTTGAACTTGAGGTTATGGAAATACAAAGTGGTCATTGCTTTGATATACTTCCTAAACTTTCTGTATCTCAAATGTTGAAGCACTGAGAATTAGCTATGATATTGGAATGCTTTCTAAACTATGTATACCTCAAAAGTCATGTCACTATGAAGTTGTTGCAGGTTTTGCAATTGGCCCATATATCAAAGTTGACACTGGGGCATATGTTTGATTTTGCCTTCTTTTGAGGGAATAAGTTATGACCTTGAAAATGATTATGACTTGAGTATTGCCCTCTTTAATTCTCTATAGCCATGAATCATGACACTGGGAAATGGCTATAGCTCTAAACTTTAATATATATGGAGTACTTTATTATTATGACGTGAAATTATTATCATAACTATTTAAATATTATGAGATAAGTATGACTTCAATTCTAAGATATTACTTTGACTAATTAAGTAAAGTTTCTATTATGAATAGATACCAAAATTACTTGATAGCACTAAACTTTACCAAGTCATTATTTATCATAATCTATCAAAAATGATTTTATGAATTCATTCTAATTATAACATATTTTTAAACTTACACAACATCAAATACTACCCAAATATATTAGAATACTCACTATTTAAATTACCAAAATAACTCTTATATTAAAACTATTATTCATTTCCGAGTAATAATTTTTTCCACAATAAAAAAAATATAGTTTCCACATCATCACAAATAACATATTTTTTCTTTATGACTAAGTTTGGGTGTCATAATATCTCGAGATAGCTGAGTAACTTTTTTTTATGGATATATTAAAAGTCATGATGGAGTTTGAATTCCACTACTATATATATGGGTGAGTTAAGTGTATAATGATTTATGTGATGGGCACATTATATTTATTACATTACACCATATGAAATAAAATTTTTGAGTTGTCTCCCAATCAACACTATGTTTAATATTTATAGCTTGACCATGAATAATTTTTCACCTCTATTAGTGACCTCTACTGTCCATGCTAGCTTTTCAATATATATTTTATTTCCTATCTTCTATTATCTTCTTTTATAATTACACCATTTGGACTTATTTCTTCATGTCTTTCCTTTTTGAATGCCATGGCTTTGAGGAATGTCGTGGCTTCTTCTTCTATTCTAATCTGGTTATTTTCTTTATGTAACACCAAAGTCATGGTAATGAGTGAATTCATAACTTTGTCATTAAGCTTTTTGAGCCTTTTATTTCTATAACATCAATTGTGGAGCTTTTCATTGGCACAACTTTGTCATTAAGGTTTTAGAAAATAATTTCATTTTATAATAGTAAAGTTATTAAACTAACAAGGGTAATGTTTTTCAACTTTGCTACCATTTCAACTTTACCTTCCTTTGGATCCTCTAAAATTTCTGTCTCATTCATATATTCCTCATTTGTTTATTAGTCACCGATTGAGATTTAACTACTATTTTCACCACACAGTTAGTCTCCAAACTCTCCACATCATTTTCCTCATTTAATTGTATAGAGAGTTTAGACAATTTTCTTCTTTTCTTAGTTTCTTTGAAGTTGTCTTCATTAGATTTTCTTGAAAGTCATAGGTTCAAAGAGTGTCATAACTTTGTAGTAGTCATATTCCTCATCTTCTAGTTCATCACTTTCACAACTCTAAAGTAGCTCTTCTATGTCGTCTTTCTCATCTTCTAGTTCATTACTTTTATGACTTCATAGTTCATCTCCTACATCATCTTCTTCATATTCATCAGGTCAATAGTCTTCTACAAAATATATCTATTTTAAATCAATTTATTGTTGCATTGTTGTACTAAGGAGATTATTTATTCTTTAACAACTCATCTCATCACCAATTAGACTTCATAAGTCTTTCAAAAGATTAAACGTTACTTCCTCCTTACTGACATAAAGAGTGAACTTTTTTTTCTTGAAATTAATAAATACTTATCTAGTAGCCAAAATGGTCATCCTAAGATCAACTATGTATAATGATCTTTCTCTATATCCAACACAAAAAAAAATTACTAGAAAAGTAAAGATACTAATCTTAACAAAAATATTTTTGATAATACCATCCAAGTAATTGATTGTCCGATCGGCCATTTGAATTAAGAGAGATGTGCTGTGACTGTTCAAGATTTAATTTTTGTGAAATTGACATGGGCATCAAGTTGATACTTGATCTCAAGTTACATAGTGTCTTCTAAAATGTGTGATCACATATTGCACAAGTTATAGTAAAACTTTGCGGATCCTTAAATTTCATTGGAAGTGTTCATTGAATTTACATTACATTTCTTAGTTATATTTATGGTCATGCATGTCTCCAATTTCTTCTTACTATTTATTATATCCTTCAAATATTTCATGTAATCTAGTATTTGAGATAATGCTTCGGCAAATGGTATACTCACTTCTAGTTTCTAAAAAATATTGAGAAATTTCTCCAATTATTCTTTCAATTTTTTCTTCCTAAAATATTGCAGAAATAAAAGATTTTCTAGAAACTTACCTTCAGGTGTACTCTAGTTTACATTATTCTATCCATAGATTTGAGTAACCACCATGCACTCATTCGTTTCTCCTCTTCCTTCATTTAGAGCTTGGGATGAGAGCTTGGCATATACTTTCATATGAGCAATTTTAGTGGGAACAACTTTTGGAAAAAATTTAATGGGAGCCATGACTTTTGGAAAAGTCATCACACTATCGGTTCTAGAGCCTTCAAATTTAGCTTCTCTATTCATTGTCCCTCTAGTTTTTTTCGACTTTGAAGTAATATTGATAGACACTTCATCATATTTATATTTATTTCGCTTGATAATTTATTAACTCATTTCCCTTTCATTGATAATACTAATTGTCTAATTTGATTATTTATATTTGTCATTATCAAACTCATATGATCTAATCTCACTTCAATCATCTCTATCTGATTATATTGGTGATCATTTTTCCTCTTTATTTCATCAAATTGAACTCAGCTTGTCCTCCATATCTAATATTTCATCTCCCCGTAAAGGTTTATAATTCAATCTTGATACTTCTTGAATAACATAGCTCATTGAATTATTCACATAGTTCTTTAGAGCTTGCCCAATATTTTGCTACTCAATTATATAGCATCTATATGAAGAGTTTTCATATTTCTAATGTTCATATGATAAAATGTGAGGATATTATTATTAGGTCAAAATATGTAATCTTTGTTTTGCAATCTGTTAACTACTCTATTTGATAATCAAGATCTAAATTCATCAATGTTGTTTCAAAATAAAAACTTCTTTAAATCTTATTCTCTTCTCCTCTTAAGTTTCAATCTTCTTTAGAAAAGTATCAATATTTACTTCAATTGTACTAAATTGGTCCAACTCTCATATTTTAGCTTATCTTCTCACAAAGGAATAATCAGTTAGAGTTTGGTAGTTATTTTTTACTAGCTCTTCAACCCATTATAGAAAGTTTGATCTTAAAGCCATAAATCGAACACATATTAAGGGTACATCCTCAATAACTCCTTAAAATAGACTCTAAAATTGATATTATTCTTCAAATGCTACCATATTTCTATAAGCAATTTTGCCTAAATTTTAATATGAACAGGCCTAATTGGAATCTGACACAATTGCCTAATGAATTGGTATCATATAAAATTATTATCAAAAAAATAATCTAGAGTATTTATAGCTAAAAGAACTTCTTCTAAACCAAAAGGATAGAAAAAGAAATTTTAGAAATGTACTCAAATTCTATCAATAGCTCCTAAGAAACAAATTGGAGTTAAAACCCCAAATAAAGAATTTTTTCACTACTAGCATTCAGGACATTAGAAGGAGTGTCTGATTTATCTCAGCAAAGTGAATAATCAAGATAAATCTCAATTACTAGTAGTTGAAACATATTTAATGGTAGTATATATGGATACCTAGTATGTAATTATAGGCACCACTAATCATGTCTGTAATTCTTTATAGTGGTTATGAGAAACCAAATAACTAAGAGATGGTGAGATTGATCTTCACATAAAATATAATAGATAGGCGGCAGCTATTGAAGTGGGAGTTTGCATGCTTCAATTTGAGAAAAATAATATTTTAATTTTTAAAGATTGTCTGTATATACCTTAAATAAAAAAAATTGATTTCAGTTTCTCATTTAGTTAAAGATAGATTCTTCTTTTTATTTAATGATTTAGTAATGATTTACTTGAATAAAAAAACAATTTGTTCTAATATATTAAAAGACAACCTTTTTGTTATTAAAATTTTTTTTACTTTGATGTAAAAATATGAGTCAAATAGCATCAATAGTTTGCCATAAAAAAAATTATTTCTAATATGAACCAAACCTATCTCAGAAACTTATGTCTAGGTCATATAATCTAAAATGGATTTTGAAAATGATTAAAGATGGATATTTGGCTTCATTGAAAGTAAAAACACTTCTAGCATGTGAGTCTTACTTAGAAGGAATTGGTTCATTCTAATTTTTGAGGGCCCATGATGATCCACACAAGAGGTAGTTTTGAGTATTTCATCACTTTCATTGATGATTACTCAAGATATGGACACATTTATTTGATGTGCTAAGAGTTTGATACCTTTAGAAGATTCAAAGAGTGTAGGATGGAAATGAAGAAACATCATAATAAATATCTTAAAATATTTCCATCTAATTATGGTGGCGAGTACCTCTTTTGAGAGCCTAGGAACTTCTTATTAGATCAAGGCATATCAGTTATCTACATCTGGTACTCTGCAATAGAATGGTGTTGCAAAAAGAATGAATAAGACTTTTATGAACATGATAAGGTCAATGATGTGTTATTCAGATATGTTTGATTCCTTCTAAGAATATGGGTTAGAAATAACAGCTTAAGCTTTGAATTTTGTTCCATTTAAATTGGTACCTATGACTCCAACTGAATTGTGGACTGGACATAAACTCAATCTAAAACACATTCATTTGTGGCAACACATGTGCTAAAAGTAAAGATAGATAAGTTGAAAATAAAAAAAGAAGTTTGTTTCTTTGTGAGATATCCTAGAAGAATAAAAGGTTGTTTATTTTATAGTTCAAAGGATCATATGTTCATTATTAGTACTAATACTTGATTCCTAGAATATGACTATATAGCAAACTACAAACCCCGAAGTATAATTTTTCTAAAGATGTTAAGAAAATATAAGTCAGTTCACACTATTCAATTACAAAAGGAACACCATGAGGTGCCATCTCTTATATCTCATTACTTTGTCATAATGACAAAACTATTGTGATGATATTGATATTGAACCTTGTAAGCCCATTATTGATATGCTAGTAGTATAGCCAAAAGGTTGTGGTCATAAAACTTTGCAGGGATTAGTATCCGTGTAGTGTATCAATGAAAGTATACAACCAAGAGAAGTGTCTCATCATAGACGGTAGGTTATTCATCAACCAACACAATATACATTCTTGGGAGAGTCTTATGATAAATTCCATGATAAGCTAGATACTAATCCCAGAAACAATGATGAAGTACTTTGAATAGAGATAAAAAATATTAGCCTATGGAATCATAAATATAGTAAATACAATCCAATTATATATGAGATCTTATAGACCACCTGAGGGGATAAAACCTATAAAGTGTAGGTGGATCTATAAGAAAAAAGAGAGGAATGGATGATAATGTTAAAACTTATAAAACTAGGCTTGTCACAAAAGATTTTACTTGGAAAGAAAAAATTGATTATGAAACAAACTTTTCACTAATAGTCATACTAAAGACAATCCAAGTTCTCTTGTTTATTACAATTTATTATGACTATGAGATTTGGCAAATAGACAATAGCATTACATTTTTGTTTGAACATCTTGAAGAATACATCTATATTATGTAGTCATATAGTTTCATAGAAAAATACCAAGAACACATGTTAAGTTAATTGATTAAGTCTATTTATGAAATGAAGCATGCATTTAGGTCTTGGAATACACATTGTAATAAAATTATGAAGTCTTATAGCATTGATCAATTTCAAAATGAGTATTGTGTATATATAAAGAGAGGTGATAACAATGTATTATTCTTGATATTTGTATGTTGATGATATATTGCTCTTTGGCAATGATATGGGCTTATTATCTTCGGATAAGGTTTAGTTATTCATTCAATTTAACATGATAGATTTAGGAGAAGTTGTTCACAATCTTGGAATTAAATTTCTGTGAGATTGCAAGTGAAGAATCACTCTATATTGATTAGATATTGACTCAATTTATCATGTAAGATTCTAAGAAAGGTTTTCTTCCTTTTAGACATAGAATCTCTTTATCAAAAAAAGTATCCCAAAATACCCAAAGAGATAGAGAAAATGAAGATAGTTCTTATGTATTTGTAGTAGAAAACCTCATGCATGTAATGATTTGTACTAGACCTTGATATATGTTATGTTGTTGACATGGTAAGCAGATATCAATCTAACCTAGAATAAGAACATTTGATTATAGTGAAACGCATAATTAAGTAACTAAAAAGATAATAGATTATATGTTAGTGTACCAAGTGGATAATCTTGTGTCTATAGGGTATACAAACTCAAATTTCCAATTAGATGAGGATTTGATAAAATCTACCTCGAGTTATGTATTTACCTTAGGAAGTGGAACCAGAAGTTGAAGAAGTATCAAGTAATCTTATATTACTAATTTTACCATAGAAGCTAAGTATGTGGCAACTTCAAAAGTAACCAAGGAGGTTATGCGACTCAAAAAGTTTATAATGGATCTAGGTGTCGTTCCTTTTGTAGAATTGTATTTTACACTTTAATGTGATAATAGTAGAGTAATTATAAATTTGAAAAAACCTAGAACCCACAAGAAGGAAATACACATCGAGCATAAGTATTATCTAATTAGAGACATTGTGAAAAGTTGGGATGTTGTGGTGATGAAAGTGCTATCGATAGATAACTTGGCAGATCATTTTACAAATAGCCTTCCAAGTAAATAATTTGACAGACATGTGGAAGGGATAAGAGTCATACATATGACATTATGGATTTTTTCTATGTGGGAGATTATTCAAACTGGTTTATATTAAAAGTAATTTATGATTATTTTCTTGATTTACAACCTTTTGTTATTTTAATAATTTTTTTTATAGTGATCTGAATTGTAAAAATATATTTTTTCTTTATTCTACTTGTAGATGATTTGGTGCGTAAAGATTAGCTTATATATAGAAGATCAAATCATCAATACTTATGGAATATAAGTTTATTTTTCATAATCTAGATTGAATTAGATACTCTATCTATAAGATTGTAACACTAAATTACAGTGAGTCTATCTTGATTATGGTGAATGATAAAGTTGTTAACTTTTAGTACTAGTACACTTGAGTGTATTGAATATGACCAATATGATATATTTATTTTGTACTAAATTGTAAAATAAAATATATCATAATTATTATATGTATTATTACTCTTATTATTGAAGCAATTATTATTTGCATATGCTTGTAAATATTTTAATTCATAGAGTTAATTCTAGAAATAGATTTGAAAACTCTATGAATTAGATAACTTTATTAAGTATATCATGAATATTAATTATTGATGGAATCCATGTCATGTCTAGAATGATAGACGATACTCCCTTAATAAAGCTTATAAGTTTTGAAATTTTCAAAGTTTGTAGGTGGATTTTAATACTAAAATTCAACATAAGTTAAGTGAAAAGTATTGAGAAAATAATTAGAGGTTGATTGGAATAAATTATCAGTGATTTGATTCAATTAATGAATATCTGTAATCTTAAGATGAAGAGTTTAATTAGTATTAAGTAACAATTTGGCATAATATATTTTGAATAAATATGAGAGTCCAGTTATAATTCTATAATAGTGTGGATAATAATTAATATAAATTATTGTGCGAAATAATTTATATTGAAAGCCCGAGATTTTATTTAGGTTGTGATCCCTTTCAAAGCCTTATCCAAAAGCGATGAAAAATATCTTAAAGTTTTTATTATTTAGAATATGTATATATATACGCTATCAAAATAATTAATGTATTTGAAATTGAATAATTTGATTTTGCTAAAACTCAAATTTATTAGCTTGCATTAAATTGATTGTGATTGTTTATATTTATATTTAAAATAAACAAATTTAAATATTAAAAAATATAGGAAATCAAACGGATTGGTTTTAATGAAACTTAATGTTCGATTTTCAGTTTTAAGAATATAAATAAAATGAGACATCATTCGACGCCGCTAATCTACTATAGCATCATCCTCTTCATTGCATCTTTCTAGAACTGTGAACATATGGGAGAAGGTAGTTTGGTCGAGGCAAGCTTAAGACATGTATATATGACTATAATAAAACAACCCTAATCCACAAGTATATCGAGCTAAATTTTAAATTACCAAATCCTAAATAATATCATAATACAACAATATATATATATATATATATATATATATATATCATGCCGTACAATACTAGGAAAGCTACTAGGAAAACCATCAAGAATGGTCAATCCCCCCTTATCTTATTCTCTTTTTGGATGTACATCCTACGAATGTAAACGAGATTAAGAATTCACTAAGTAAATCTCATACCAAAGTTTGCAATTAATATTGTTTCAAATTTTTACTTCTACAAATTTTAAATCAATAATGAAAAGTTATCTTATATTTTAATAAGAATTACATAACTTTTCAATTTATAAAACATCATATAAATTATGATTTTTTTTCTTGACTCAAATGTAAGAGCTTCCAAGCTAGATTTGTACGGTTATGTCTTATGTGGAAATTACATCATTTGTTTTAAACATCATGCATATAATATATTGGAAGAAACCTTTTTGGCTTTGTTTTCAATATCATCTTTTATCTTGGCCAACTCACACTAGATTAGTTTTATTGGAGAAGAATAGTAAGTGGTTATTCTGAAACTACTAAAAATAACAAGAATAAAGTTTAATTGACACAACATAAACTTATAAATTTTAAAACCCCAAATGCAATCACATTTTCTATTATTGAAGAATGACAAGTTTTAATAAAATAAATTCATTCCAGAAATTTATTTTATTAAAAACCAATTAGATTCAAATTCTAAATAATAGAACACAATCCAATAAAACCCAAAGTCAAAATTAATTCAATCTAATCCACAATTCCAAATTACAAATTCCAAATAACCCAATATTTACTTAAAATGCCCAAAGTTCAATTTTAACGATGCATATATAAAAGTGTACCAAAGACTTTTTCATATATAATAAAATTCATAAAACATAAAATACCCAAAAAATATGCTTAGGATAATCTTTTTTGGATATAAAAACTTAGAAATCATAAATCCAGAATAATAACATAAACCTGGAATTTTTGTGGAGAATACTTTAGGTGTCATTCCATATTATTTTGTAGGTCGAGTGCTCAATTCATTGGCTTTAAAATAAATCAACAGCCGTTAATATAATTTTTAGGCACCATGGGAAATTAGAGAATAGGAGAAATGGTAGGAAGAGGGTTTCAGCAACCTGCTTCTCGCTCAAAAATATTTCTATAGGAAATACACTTCGTTTTAGCTTCTCTAACTAAACAAAATAAATACTCTCTTCCTCTATAAAAAATCTATATGCTTCTATTAAAAAATCACACCTCAATCTAGGTGACGTTAGCTACAACAATAACATATGAACTAGAAGTTAAGTAGTTAGATGTGAAAATAAATAATTTTTCATGATGACTTGGAGAAAATAGTTTATATGCAATAGATGATTAGTTTCAAAGTGAAAAGAAAGAAAAGCTTTATGTGCAAGCTAAAGAAGACTTTGTACAAGCTGAAATAGTCTTCTTAGATGTGAAACCAAAGATTTGATTCATTTGTCTTGTAGTTAGGATTTAATAAATGTGGTGTTGACCAGTATCTAGACTAAAAGCTTAGGTAGATTTTTTATTATTCTAAATTTGTATATGGGAAACATGCTATTGATGGGAAATAATATGGACATCATTTTTGATGAACAAGTTGCTTGCTGAAAAGTTTAATATGATCAATCTCGAGGAAACAAACCTCATAATTG
Organism: Sapria himalayana; assembly: GCA_029783825.1. Taxonomy (NCBI): domain Eukaryota; kingdom Viridiplantae; phylum Streptophyta; class Magnoliopsida; order Malpighiales; family Rafflesiaceae; genus Sapria; species Sapria himalayana. The sequence continues at coordinate 62,524 of JAREIK010003123.1, forward strand.
GTATGGAGATACAGAGAAATCAAGAGAAGAAACCATTATATCTTGGAAAATAGAGGATATAGAGACATGCTTTGAAGATGCATATGACTAATTGTAAGTCTATGGGGACTCAAATGATAACTAGTATGAAGTTGATAGTTGAGTAGCAACCTTCTACTCAAATAGAAAAGAAAGAGATGATATTCCGTATGCCAGTGTATTTGGGAGAATCATGTATATCATAGTATTGACTAGACCCGACATTTCATATGAACAAATATTGAGCAGATTTATTTTCAATCTGAAAAAGCAACATTGGAATACTAACAAAGGAGGTGTTAGGTATCTTTGTAGTACTCTTGATTATATACTACAGTTTAGTAGAAACAACAATGAAGAGATCTTTGACTTTAATTTTATGTTGTGGCAACCAACTATCTCACTAGTGTTAAAAATCATGGCATCCTCTAGCACCACAATTTTTTCATTACCAAAACTAAAGTAAAAGCCATGATGCTTCTTTAGTATTGTGAATTTTAACTATATAAATTTCTAGAGAGTATTTACTTGAGCCACGACAATTTACAAGGCCATACTTTTTTCTCTTTAGAAAAAACCAAAGTTGTGGCTCATTCTTAGCAGCATGACTTTGGATTAGACAGACAAAATGCATAAGTCCTAACCATTCTAGCATCATGAATTTATGTTATAGAGACAAAATACATATCTATGGTCATTCCTAGTGCTATGACAATTTGAAGCAAGAAAGACCAAAGCCACCACTTATTCTTAGTGTGTGGACTCTATGTTATAGAGATAAAATGAATAATTACGGCTATTCTTAATACCACAATAATCTAAAGAAGGAAAGAGATCAAAGTCATTGATAATTCCTAGAACCATGACTTTATGTTATATAAACAAAAAGCCAAAAGTCATGGTATTCCTCAATATTGTGACATTCCGCTTAAAAATCACACCCAGCCATTTGGGAATAAAAGAACAAAATAAGAATTTTTTTAGAAAAATTTGAGGGTAGGAAAAAGAGATGAAAAGCTAGGGTTTGGGAAACACAAATTCACCCAAACCTAGGAGAGATCCATGAGCAAAGAGGTGATACAAGGTACAAGAATAAATCCCAAGGGATAAGGTCGACATGAATTTTAACTCCCACCTAAAGGAAAACTTGAAAGACACAAATGAGAATTATGGGTTTTGGGGTTTAATTCCTAGATACTCTTGAGAGTTGTCTTTGTGAAACCCAAAATTCTATAAGATGTATCTCAAATTATTTCATGTGAATTCCTCCCCATTATTAGGCTGAATTAAGTTCTAGAAATGATGTATTTTATTTTGTATGATGGATGCTAAATTAATATATTTTTATGTTTATATTATGTTATGATATGGTTATTGATAGATATAATAGTTATGTAGAAGTAAAATTAAGGTTTTATTATTGGTGAGTTTGTACATATTATCATGGTGGACAATAGAAAGTAAGTCATGATGCACACTCACACATAATGGTAAGAAGGAAGTGATAAGCATTCTAATCATGATGCACAAGAAAAATCCATATGTCAAAACATGATGTCGAGGTAAATTTAATCATACAAGTATGATATTTATGAAGCCAACAACATGAATACTTTTATAAATCAATCATTTGTATATATCTCAAAAGATTTGACCCTCAATTGATGTTGGAGTTTTATAAACTTTTATTCTAAGAAGTTTACCATTAGTATGAAAGTCATGTATCATCATAATAGATAGTAATAGGTAAGCCACGAGACATGTATGGATGAGGTGACTCATATGGTAATAATAGTCCTTAAAGTAATTTTTTTGTATGACTCTTACTAGTGAGATTTGAGAGAGAGTATATTAATTATGTTAGTATGATACTTATGAAGTCAAAAGTGCAAAGATTTTTAATATCATACTAGTTTACATCTTTATAATATATGAGGTCAGTCAATAAAATTACATATATAAAGCAACCATTAGAGGTAGTTGTCGATTGTCTAAAAGGTATGGACTTGTAATTGACTATAGATTAAAGATGATTTATCATTTTAGTGATTAATTATAGAGGGGATAGCCATGAGAAACTATTATCGAGGAGTGATCTATAATTGATAACTACTTTTTATGTCATTAGGGAAATAAGAAATTTTTATGATAATCCAATATTTATTCTATAACAAAACATAATAATAGCTAAGCTATTTAGACTAACTATCATGCATAATGAAATGGACCAATCTTAGAATCTAAATCTTACCAAAAACCTAGTTTTATCCTTTCAATTAGAGTAGTAGTTGACTCATTATTAGTTAATCAAATTGTTTCTCTAATCTCAATAAGATTGAAATCTAGATGAAAGTTCACTTCACTACTTATACAACTTGTACACTTGCAGTATTAGGAAGAGAGACCCTCGCCTAATGATTTTTTGAGGCATTACCTAATCCTAATAATTAGGCAACCTAACAAAGTTGTAACACCCATAAGAATACATTTTGACTTACATTATCCAACTTCTTTATTTTCTATTTGGGTATTTGAGAGTAAAACCCTCTCTTGAATACTCTCAAGTGATGAACTATAGGCAATTATCTACTCAGGTCTTCTATAGAAGTAAAATTATTTAGGATTGAAGTATTATGGAATTTCGAGAAGGATTGTTAGTATGGACTTCTATCATTATTATTTTGGCCATCTCAACTATTATTCTATTATTTTTTCCACTACACCTTCTATTGATGAGTCATGAGTGTAGTGAGCTATGAATTATATTTGGTTTCTTTAATCTTCACAATAAGAGGTGAACTTATTTGAGAGGAACTCCTTCCCCCTATCACTTTTGAATGATTTTATTACTCTGCTTGATTGTCTTTCAACTAAGTTCTAGAACTTCATAAACACGAAGAACATATCTAATTTTGTGTTGTATGAAATTCACTCAGATTAATTTTTTTTACAACCAAAAACAAGATGATCTCCGGGCAACTCTTCTTGGGAAGGATTGCCTAGACTATATTTCCATTGTACACTTACCACAAATTGAATTAGGCATTTCAATAATGAAAGGTAGTCCATCCACCATATTCTTTTGACTAAGAAGCTTTAGGCTCTTATAATATAGGTGATTTATTCTTTTTTTCCTAAGATTGAATAGTTATACTTCCTACATCTTCAATGTAAAATTAATTTTAGAGTTAAGATCAAGATGAAAGCTCTAGTTTTTGGACATCTCTACTTTCCAGAGAGCACTTCTTGATTCTTTATTATATAGTATATTTGTTCTCTTCAACATTAATTTATAACACTTCTAGATTAACTAGCCTACACACAAAAGGTTTTGATCTAATTTAGGAACCAATAGTATTTTATCAAAAAACTTTACTCTAGTAGTTGTAAGTACTTTGACTTTGCCTTTACTGTGAACTTAAAGATGAATGCAAGTTCAAAAATCGAGCATTATTTTCATTCATTTGATTTTTGCATCCATTATCAAAAAAGGACACTTAGAATTTCAGATTATGTGAAGAGGCTGATGCATAGAAAAAATTTTCTCCAACATGATTTTCTTCTACATAGCTTGCTTGTTGAAAAATCTATGTCTATAATATTTTGATAGATACATAAATTTCTAGTAATTGAAGCATTATGACATTGTCTTGTACTAACAATCCTTCTCAGAATAATTATTCTCGTTATATATATTGCGAGTGTAAGAGGAGTAACATCTATTGTAGATGGGGTTATACTTCTAGTAGCTCTTCATCTTCCTCTCCCTTTTTGACTCCCTTTTTTGAAATTTTTGATAGATCTCCAAAGTCAAACCTTGTTTGGCATATTCATGGATATGCTCCATTGTTAGAATGATGTGAAGCTTGGATAGAAGACATGTTTTATTGAATTCTTTGAATGCCTTAGTAGTCATTGTTCAAAGGACTTCAGTGAGCTTAAAAGCTCATGTATACTCAGTTGAGTTAGATCACTTATTTCCTCAATCATTGTAACTATTGAATCATACTTATAAATGAGACTGATAAATAATTTTTATATCAATCTTTTTTTAGAATCTCTTCACCATGCATCTTCAATTGGTTTACTAATTAAAAAAAAATTGTAGAAAAATTATTCAATGATTTTAAATCTTTCATTGTTAGATCCATATGTCCAAAATACTTGGCTTTATCATCAAGTCTTAGAATGCAAAAGTACTATGGATGATCTCGGATACCTGATGTTAGGAATCATAATGATCACAGTCATATGATACCAATTGTCAGGATCTCATTAGTATCCAAAATAGAACCATGAATTAGATATCAAGAATCAGAATAATGAGTAAAGTTTTGGATTTCTGAGGAATGAAATTAACCACAAATAGAATTCTCATAGAAGTACGTATGCTTGTCATAGGAGAAGGTGAGAAGAAGAAAAACACATGTTGAATAAAAAGGGGGTTTTCACTACTATTCATGCATTGTGGCAAAACAATATTTTTCACTCTTTATCCTCTATTCTCCTTTTCCTTCTCACTTGTCTAAACATTATATTTACAATTCTTTATATAGTAAAGTAAAGAATCTCTTATACTTGAATCTTACTTTGTGACAACACATTATCTATCACGACTTCATTCATGTCACAACTCTAAAGAATATGTCATGACTTAAATCCTGAAGTTACTAATCATAATTATACAAAATATGTTGTGATAATAATGATGTCATGACACTATATCATATGCTACAGCTTACATTGAGTCATGACTTTATAATATAAATTTCAAGTCCAAAACACATATTATAGTTTAAGATGAGTCATAACTTCACAAGATAAGTCATGACTCCAAAAATCTCCAGATACAACTAGCCAAAAAATGTTATGACTATATTCAAGTCAAGACTCCAAGATCAATGTTGCAACTCTAAACTCTAGCAGATGTTCAGATTCAGTCCAGTCATGATTCTACATAATAGGGAATGACTCCTTAGTAGATCTTCCAGCATTAGGTTAATCATGACTCAACAAAATAAGGTTGTGACTCCTTAGCATATCTTCCATCTTTAGTAAACATGACTCCATAGAATATGATCATAACTCCTCAATAGATTTTACAACTTTGGTCCAATTATAACTCCATAGAATATGGTCATAACTCCTCAGTAGATTTTATAACTTTAGTCCAATCATTACTCCATAGAATAGGGTCACGACTCTGTTATACATGTAATAATTTTAGAAGTATGAGTCATTTCTAATATTGTCCCACTTGGCCTTCATCCCAATCTCAACTTTACACCACTAAATTTCTTCTTATCCACAACTTTTTCTAATAATCAATTGAATTCTTCCTTGTGTCAATTTTTTATGACTAAATCAACCTCTGGTGAACTTACTTCATGATGAAATAATACTGAATGTCAATGTGTTTTGTCCTTGCATGGAAGGCCATATTCCTTGCTAAGTGGATGACATTTTGACCATCACATCGTAAGATTCATGTTTTTCTAGTTGAAACCATACTTTGCACATAGAATTCAATCAAAATAGATCCTTGCTTACATGAGTAAAAGAAATATACTCTACTTTCATGGATGAAACGATAACAACTTGATCTTTACTCATCCAACTCATAGAAAAACCATACAAAATAAAAATATACCTACTTGTAGACTTTTAGATATTCACATCTCCACCCTAGTCATCAACAACTAATCCATTAACTTAAATCTACTAAGGAGTTATGAAATGTTGAGTTATTACATATCATGGTATATACCAAGCTCCCAACTACACTAACATATGAAATGAAATTCATCACATATTTTCTAGCTGAGAAGAACACTGCATAGTTGACAACTTTATACCAATAGCCATATGAGTCATTGTTAGCTTGTAATTAGTTATATTGTACCTCAAACTATATTTCTCACATACTTTTGCTATCTGAGGCATAATAAACTTTTCTCTTGATCTCTTTAGATCTCTCTAGATCTCCATGTTAAGTAAAAGGCTTGATGCCCCAGGATCATTCATATCAAATTTCTTGGCAAGTAATCTCTTCATCAAACTAATCACACCCATGGTATTGTCTACAAATAGCATGCCATCAACATACATGGTTTGTATACTAAAATTTCTACCTAATCTTTTAGTGTAGACACAATGACCAATCTAATATCTACTAAACCTTAGCAGCAAAACAAATAAATTCAGTATCTCATTGTAGTACTACATCTTAGAAGACTTCTTCAGACCATACAAGAACTTCTCCAACTTGCACACATAGTCTTCTTTGTTTTTGCCTAGTAACTGATAGGTTGTTTCATTTAGATTTCTTCCTCTAGGTTACCTTGAAATAAAAATGTATGCACATCTAGCTGTTTAACTTCCAAGTCATACCATACTACAATAGCTAATACCACTCGGATGGAGGACATCTTTGCTATGAGTAAGAATCTCATTTTAGTGTATGGCCTCAATTTGAGAGTATCCCTTGGAAACTAGCCATGTCTTGTACATCTCAATCTCTTCAATAGCCTTTAGTTTTCATTCGAATACTCACTTGCATTTAATTTAACTTTTGATTTGAGGGCAACTTCTAAGTCTAGATATTATTTCTCTCTAATGACTACAGCTCCTCCATCATGTCTCACTCTCACTGAATTGATTTTCATAGGCTCTTGTCTTCTTCATAGTGGTAGGTTTTAGGTTTCAGTGACTATAAATGTAGCAAAAATAAAATTTTCAATGTCGTACACCATCAAGATCTAAGTCATTAAATGAGATCAATTAATAAAAATTTAAATCATACCTCCTAGATAAAATGGATGAAAAAAAATGAGCCAAGATATTATATGATGTAAATATCCTTTAAAGGTATCCACATGAATGAATAATGAATGAGATAGATGTGTTAGCACATTACAACAAGTCTTTGATCCAAAAAAAAAACCCTAAATGAAATTTTAGTATTTTTCTAGAAAACTTAAAATGAAATTACTCTTGAGACTCTTCTTTAAGTAACCCATTTCTCTTCTTGAGATCTTCCCTTTTATAAAGAATCTTTCAATCCAAAATCAATTTAACTTCATAATTTAAAAAAATATTTTCCTTATTAAATGATTCATTATGATTAAATTTAATTAAAATCAATTCGACTTCATAATTAAAATAATATTTCTCCTTTATAATTTGATTTTGGATTGAAATGATTCATTAGGATTAAAATTAATACAAATTAGTTTAACTCTATAATTAAAATAAATATTTTCTCTTTTTAAATGATTCATTGAGATTAAATTTAATTAAAAGCTTATAAACTATTAAATATTAATGGGTTTGGGCTTGAGACAACTAATAGACTAAAGAGAGAGCTTAAATGTAACTTCATAATTAAATGATTCATTAGGATTAAATTTATTCAAATTAGTTAAACTCTATAATTAAAAAAAATATTTTCCCTTTTTATATTATTCATTAGAATTAAATTTAATTAATTTTCTATTAACTATTAATGGGTTTGGGCTTGAGAATACTAATGGATTAAAGAGAAAGCTTTATAACATTATATTATAGTTTGTTCTAGTGTGTAATCTTAAAGGTTTATTCAATGTTGGTAGTAGGCCCAAATCATATTATAATCCCTCATGTTATAAATGGAATCTAGTAAGATATTATTACTACCCAAATCAAGTAAATTTAATGAATCAAAAAATATTACCATGGTATGGTATTGGTCAGTTGTCACATGATGTCTTGAATAAGCTTAAAACATGGAACATGTCTTCATTATTAAACTCATTTATTGATTCTTAAAAAGAATGACTAAACAAATAATATTGATAACTCTTATTAATCTCATTCGAGCATAGTCATAAATTTCTCAATCTTACTTATCAAAATGTCAATAGACATCTCACTCAATTAAGAGTGAGATAAATTTATTCACTATCACTCATATTTCTCTACATAATTTACGACATGTTCAATCAAAACTTTTATTATCATTTTGATGAGAATGGTATCGAGCTATATCAAGACATGAAGTTCCTTATATAGAAATTCATGGTGAATTTAGGTTGAAGGACTCAGATACTACTACTTCAATAAGAATTACTAATAACATAATTCATATAATATTTCTTATAGTGAATTAGCCCAATATCATGTTATTAACATGTATCTATGTTCTGATAACATTGTATATTCATGATCCACAAAAGATGATCACTCTTAGAAAATATAGTAGTCTTATTCATTATTATTCCCATAATAATGATTAACTGTGAATCAATTAGACTAGTATTCTTGTGTCTTTAAGTTTTTCTATTAAGTCACATATTTGATGACATAAAGTACACCCAATTATCCAAAGATCTTATTTTATCAATTTAAAACACAATTTAAATAACAAGATATTTTAATAAATACCTCATGTATCAAATATAAACACACAATGACTATGTACATGCTACTAGGTTAGGGCATACCACTAACACTAGGCTCATTCGTCTCCAATGGGATGGAGTCGCAACTCCAAGTTCCCTATCATGACTCTAAATTCTTCATAATCATTTTGGACTAATGTAACAACCTCATATTTAACTATTGCGATAAACCCCCCATGGTACTAACATTTGAGAGTATCCTTGGAACACCCTTTATAACAGATCCCTAACCTCTTTAGATATAACATACCCCATTATCTTGAGGAGGATGCTATTGCACATTTCTTGCTAAATGAACTTTAAGACTTTTGCATCCAATGTTTTCAACTATTTCACCTAGATTGTTTCTACACCTTCCAAAGATGAGGAGTCTTATAGTTCTATAAACCCATTTCTAACCAATTCCCAAATATCTTATGACATAAAAATTATTTTCATTTTCACACTTTAGAAGTCACAGTTTTCTCTCTTAAAAGTAGAATCAAGATAGAGCCAATTAGATATACCCAGGATCTAGTCATATTCTTTTAGATTTTGTAGATCTATGTTGTAGTCTTAGATCCATGCTTATTTTCAACTCATCTCTAGAAAAAAAAAATGTTTATCACTTTTATAAGAGAGATTCACAAACCCTGACATAAATTAGAAGAAGAACAATGGGCATTAGAGGAAGAAGAAAAGGATAAACACTTACAAGCTTCTAGATTGCATGACCTGACATCAAATGTTGAAGTTTGGTTGATTAGAAAATACCATAGAATTGTTCTCTCTGGAGAAAACAAAGAACAATTGAGAGAAGAGAAAGAAATTCATAAAAAATGAAAAACATAAATTGTGAAAAATCTTCTGTGCAATATTGTGCACCCACATTAATCACATAATCAACACAAATAGCAAAAGAAATACAAATAAAGTAAAAGGGAACAAAAAAAAAGGTGATGCTGTACCATGCACACATATGCATGGGTCCATATAAATAATTAAAATAAATCTTGAAGACATTATATTAACTATAACAATACTATTAATTGAAACATTTGGTTGAGTAGCATTGTTTCTCTAGATAGACCATTTTTTCACTTTGTTATCCATAATGGCTTATGCCTAGCTTTGTTTTCCTAGCATGCCAAACTAGGCAACCTATTCCTTTGGATTTTAGACATGACCTAGCCATTGATTTGTAAAACCAAGTTATCTTGTTGGCTTCATGTATAACTAGGGCAATACATGTTTTGGCCATGTGAAAAGGTGTGGGTTATAGGCCAACCCATTCTGACAAGCATGACTTGGTTTATCAAACCTACACATTTTATGTTAATATATGTGTTGCCATGCATGCACGCGTGTATTGTGTAGTGATCAAAATATTTTGATAATTAAATACAATAATAATCACATTCTATATCATATAATAAATGCATTAGTTTTATCCATAATATAAGAACATAGTAACTCATTATGGCTTGGTGGAAAGTAGAAGATGAGGGCATAATATATTAGAGAGAGAGAGAGAGAGACTGAGAGGGTGGGATGAAGGGAGACAATTAGAAATGTGGCTGGATTATCCATTAAGAATTGTATCTCAGGACCTAAAATCAATAACTTATTACTTCATGTGATGAAACTAAGTTATCAATAATAGAGTAAATGGTTGAAAATTAATAAAAATTAATATTTTTAATGAAGCTAATTCTTAGAAAAACAAATAAAGATAAAAAAAATTATTAAAACTATCATTTCATCATATTAATTGGGGTTTGAGTAAATAAAATTGTTGGCTCCAAAATTTTAATCATAAAAACAATACATGAATTATTATGTTGTTATTCTTGTCAAAATAGAATTATCAAAAAAAAAATCACTTTTTATAAGTTAATTAATAACCACCAACGTATTATAGTGGTCAAAAAAATAAATAATCACTTTTATGAATTAATTAGCATTTTCAACACATGATCATTAGTAAGTCTTAAAAATAATTTAATTTGTCACTATGAATCATGAATTATAATGAGTAGTCATTTTTTTCCCAAGAAACACTTACATGACAAAATAATTTTATTAGTAAAAATAATCATTTCTTGTAGTGATATCATTGTCGATGAGGGGATTCATATATACATGTTAATCTTAAAGACATTGAAAGATAAAATTCAATTTCATTGCTCAATTATTATCTTGTTCTAGTCATAACTTATAAAGGGAATTCAGTTTTTAAGAAGTTTTGTGATAGAATTTTTCTTGTCTACTGATCTCTTTCTAGCATTGATGTTAGTATGTCTCCTATTTTGATAAATATTATCCAACGAGATAAAATTAAGGATGCTCCCTTTGATATTGGTGACAAAAAAAATCCCCTAGACCTATCCTATACTTTGAAAAAAAGTAATGAGAAGTACCTAGCATATCATAGGAGATGATATCTCTTCAAAATGAATAGGCTTTTAATTCAAGATAATCACACAATCCATACCCTTATTACAAAAACCAACATGCTACCTATATCTGTGACTATTAAGCAACAATTAACAATATTATTTATAGAGTAATCACTAAGCTTCTTGGGTTGCACATCAAAATGTTTATTGGTGATATAATAGATCCATCCAAATCAACATTTATAAAAGAAAATTTTACCTGAAAATACTATATTTTTCAATCTTCAATAAGGATCAATGCTTGGTAATGAATATCTCTGAGATATTTCTTAAAAAAACGTTTTTTCTAGCTTGTCAAATCTAGAGAACTTAATGTTGTAATTAACTCTCCTTTCCACTTTGAGGAAGTGATTATTCATTGGATCACTGCTATTGCCTTTTCAATTTATATCAGTGTTGCTTCCATGAAATTTTCAAAGGAAAAGATCATAGAAGAGAAGGTTATCTATCCCCTCATCTATTAATTCTATACAAGGAATATTTTTCACATGATCTTAAGGATACAATAGCTAATAATAAAAACAATTCTCTTTTCTTCAAGGATTATCTATCTCATTATTCTATAAGAGGGACCATAAAGATTCAAGCCACAAAATGTATTGGGTTCTCCCATCCATTAGGCATATAAAAAATAAGATAGAGACAAACATAAATTGTGACAACCCGCCCCTTCCAGCTAGTTTTTATATATCAAAGACAATGTGCTTTGAGGAAAAAAATAATTTGAGACATCTTCAAAGCCTTTATGATGATATTTGTTGAATACTCTACTACAAGAATATAAGTTGTAGCAATAGTTTTATCTTACTCTATGATATTACATCCTCCCTCCCAAAGAAATCAACCTTTATTCCAATAAAATTTATCTCAATAGATAAATGACCAAACTGTCATTTAAAATATCAAAACCTTAAGATCAAAATTGCAACTATAAGTACTTTTTAATTTTGGGTGATTCCCAACTTATCATCTTTAGAATAAAAATTTCATCTAAGTATAATAAAAATAATCAACCTATCATTTTAGCTCCTCCAAAAAAATAAAAAGATATCTATAATATACACGCATAAAAAAAAGGTGATAACTAGTTAAAACCTCACAAACTAGGTCCTCAGTGATTACTTCATACCATATAATCCATTTTGTAATCTATAAATTGAGTCTAATTATGCTACTTAAAACTTTGGTAACTACTTCATATATACCTCTTTTTCAAGGTAAGCATAAAAAATATATTCTCCATCAATACTTGTGTACTATTAATATGTGAGATATTACAACTAAATTTCATTTATATGGAGAACATTTTGATCACTAAAGAGAAAAAATCATGATAATTCATATAAAGTGTCTGAGTGAATTACCTTACAACAAGTATCACCTTAAGTGATATATTTTCCCATCTAGATCAGATTTCATAGTAAATATCCATATATAACTAACAATAAATATTCTCAAAGTTTGAAGTACTAGTTACTAAGTCTCATTCGAGTAGTTCTAAATTAATATCTCTTTTAACTTGGTTTGGTTCCATCATTAGTAAGATATTATCTTAGGAGTCATGAGTATGCTAGTATTATCAAGAGGAGTATTAAAAAAATTAAAATAAGAAATCATACATAAGTATGACAAAATATTTGAAATAGGGTAGTGAATATTATTCCTCTCGTTCTTTTAGAAAAATGAATAGAAGATAAAGAGTTGCCTTCTTGATCAGTTGGCTTCCTTGAATAGTTTCCTCTACTATTAACAAATTGTACCTTTTATTATATAAATCCCAAGTCTGAGACGGTCAATATCTTAGTCTCATACCCATCCTAAGCCAGGACTTGAGTAAACTCATGATACCAGATCATTTGGAATTGATATAGATTTTCTCTCATGTGAAGTCTTATTCTCTCTAGAATCAACCTAATATGTACTTGTTAGTACATATAATAACTTCATATGAATGTTATCATTGTGTAAACCAACAAATTCAAACATAGTGGATGAGTGACTCTCTCTCTCTCTCTTGAATAGAGACCCAAGCAAAATTGTAGAGTGAAGAAAAGTAATAGATTTCCATAATTATCATATAATATGTTTATAAATATGATTTAGAGGTCCATTCCATTGGTATAAATAGATCTATCGAGTGGTATTATAAAAGATTACAATATTTGGATAACTATATAATTGTGTTTTCGATTTTTTGTTAGTTTTTGAGATTATTTATTTTGCATTTGCCATGAATAATTTGAGGAAAAAATGCACAATTGGCCTCCTTTTCATGACAATTCTAACCATGCCTATTAGAAGAGATAGTGATTTTACTTAAAAATTATTGATAAAAATGTGCGAGATTCTATTCAAGAATGTTGCTCACTCTCACCATTTTAACCACGAATTTAGAGAGAGCACCAAAACTAGTTAAAAAATGGATGATAATGAGCTTGACACATTTTAGATCGAATTCAAATGGAATGAAAGTTATTTTGTGAGTAGCAAACAAAAATGAATTTCAAATAGATGCTACTTTTAGGATCATCGAGGAAAGCATGCGATATTATAGAAATAACCAATGAGGGAACAAAATCCATTAAGAAAACCATATTTCCAAATATTGTTTCTTTCTAAGAGAGATATTTAATGCATTTTACACTAATCTAAATGAGATTTTCATCTCTTGTTACTATGAAACTAAGAAGATTTCAATGCAAAAAATCAATGAAAAAATTTAGTGATTCCTTTTGAATAGTTGCAAGCAAGACCTTAAAGCTTGGTAAGTTGATATGTTCACTTCAAGCACATGAATTGAAGTTTAAGATTTCCAAAAATCATATGCCAATTACTTTTAGGTTGTTTGAGAAACCAGACATGACAATTTTAGTGACCTTGATGAGGAAGATATACCCTATTTAGTGATGAAGTTTGGAAATTTTTGAATGACAATAAGAAGACTTCAACTACATTCACATCTCGACGAATGATACTTGATTGTATGACACTCTTGATTTTTCAAGAATGGTTACTTTGCATATGAAAGTCCCTTCCTAAGGAAGAAGAAGGAGAAGGCAATGAATGCCACAATGAGTTGCTTTGATAGTGAGTGAGAAGAACTGATTAACTATTCATCAAAGAGTGAAAAGTCAGATTACATTACATATAGTAGGATATTAGACTCTATAGACTATGAAGAAGAGGTATTCATTGATGATGTACAGCAAATGAGGGGTGATATAAAGAGAACTTGAATATTAAAAAAAATATAATTAAAGGTTGGAATTGTAGATAATCTTAAAAAGGATAAAGGTAAACTCTAAAAAATATTAAAAATATATGAAAAAAAAGAAATGACCAACTTATTTAATGATGGTTGCGATACCATTTTAGAAATGCTAATCAAGTGAGTAACCGATTTCAAAAAAAAAAAAATCCATCCATGTTTGCTTGGTCAACTAAGCTCCATGAGATGTTCAAGTCTTCCAAAGTTCATATGAAAAGGGAAAGATAAGTTATAAGAAGCCTATTAGTTCTCTAAGATATAAAATGATATTTGTCAAGTGATTCACCTTTTTGGGTCCATCTTCAGCTACTACCTTTGAAATTAATAAGTTGAAGAACTTGGGCAGCAAATTCATGTCGATTCAAAAAGAGAAATGAAGTATACTAATGTAACCAAATCCGTTCGTCTCAAAAATTTAAGGTGATAGGTAGACCAACTTATTTCTCTTTGTTGTATGCTAGAGAACCTTAAATATGGTTTGGTCTCATATTGGTTCCATAGCATTACTTCACCCGAAGTAAAGAATGTCAATGGTATGAGTTATAGTACTTAATAAGATATAAAGAAAGTTATTTTCATATTGGTTAAGTAAAAAGAAAGTTGTTTCAACCAAGATCATGTTTTCAAACATAAATTTATGTGGTTCGATTGAGCCAAATCATGGTCTCGAACTTTGATGGTGAACTTTGATATTTTTACGTTTGAAAAGAATTTAAGTCACCGATAATTTGTACGAGTAAATTTTCTATAATTATTAGTTCTTTTAGTGATTTTATTGCCTTAGTTTAAAAAACATGATCATGATTAACACATATTTTCTTAAGATATAAATATTATACTTCGGTAAGCAACAAAATTTTATCTAAATGAAAATATGTAATTAACATTGTAGTAGAGTTTTAAATTCTTAATTACAGTCCATTAAAGTATAGAAAAATCATCAAAAAAAAATTAACTATTTGATTATTATTCATAAAGATATCAATTATTTTTATAGTATACTTGATTATTTCTCAAATTCTCTTAAATAGATATATTCAAATAAATTTCAATACCAAAATTCTTAGCCAAGCAAGATAATTGACTATTTTTATAGTATACTTGATTATTCAAATAGATAGATATATTCAAATAATATCAATACTTGATTATTTTTATAGTAGATTTTTATAGAATACTTGACGTGCAAGAATTGTAATTTGTTTCATAGGTCATAATTATTTTGAGATTATAAGCTTTTCTAATTTCACTTGAGCTTAGGTTCCTTTTTTTTTTTCACTCAAACTTAAGTTCCATTAATAGATCATCATCATCAACACATAATTTCAATATAATCACAATCAATCATATAAATTTTAATAATTCAAATAATAGGATCATAACACAAATCCTCACAAAAGTTGTGCAAATATGTCATACAAAGTACACAATGCTCTCATTTAGCAAAGAATCTATCATATGTTAATATCTCAATAACCATATCCTCAAAAGTCAAAGAAATTTTGTCTGACTAATCTTGAACATGAGGCATCATCATCATGTGACATACCATCCTATGACATACCATCCTCAAATATTTGTCATCAAATTAATATATAGCCTCTAATACACACACACACACACACACACACACACACACACACACACACACACACACACACACACAACACAACACAAATACTTATTTAATAATCAATCAATCTAGCACTATTTTTTTTAAATACAATTAACTTTATAAAATCTTAAGAGATAATAATATTTTAGTATTTAGATAATCACATAAAAATTTTACGAATAGATATCTTATACAATTGTATACTTTACAATGTAATAATTTGGATTTCTCAAAAAATATAATTATGAGATAATTATCACAAAATCATAGAATAGGCCTACAACCATCATTATTTAGTAACATTTCTAAATCATAGAAAATTGAATGTCTTTTAATTAAAGAGGATACGAAACATTCCACATTCAATTTGTCCTCTTTCACAAACAAGCAATATACAAAACAATTATTTATTTATTTAATGAGAAAATTCAGTATCAATTTCTCCATGGAGTTTATTTGCTTAGAATACTAACTTGCACACAAGTTCACAAATCATTGTGAATACTCTTGTTGAATTTCATTATGTTTTTTGTTTCGCAATATAGAACAAATTGTGATTCGCATGAGCTAGGTTACGTGTTTTGCCATACTTTCAGCAATGAGCCAAATCCAAAGCATGCCCCATTTAATTTTTTTTTTAAGTAAAAAAAAATTACTAAGAAATCAGTAGCCCAATTCTTTTTTCACTTTTCAATTTCAATAAGAATCACATACAATTCTCTTTTTAATCCACAGCACTCTTATAAGAAAGATTTCTAATTTAACAAATAAATTTGACGTGAAATTGAATTAATTTTTAACTTCAATTCAGTAGCCCAATTCTAAGTCTTGATAAAAAATGAAATAGCATTTTGAAGAACACAAACGGTCATTCTCAATCTAATGCATCTAGGGCCACAGTTGCGACAACGACATGGTTTGGCCCTGCTAGTTGTCGCATTGCAAACTACATCTCTCATCATACATGGGTCGGATACAAACATAGCCTAGGAAAGCCACAGGACTGGGTCCCATTTTCAAGGACACGAGAAGGATTGGGGTTGCATGCTCATAGTCTTGAACCAAGTACGACACTGCTCAATTATGCTGGTCCAATAGGTCTGGTGTAGTAGGTCCGAGCCGGTCACCCCAAATTGCCATGACAAGTCCATAAAAAACTGGTCACCCCTTTCCTCACCTATTACAAAAATTAAATAAAAATTTGTCAAGATTAATGTCAAACTAGGACATCCCATGTAAGAGCAAGTACAAAGAATCATACAAAACTAGAGCTCGGAAAATAAATTTTATTTTCCTCGTAGGGATGCCCCACAGCACCGTGTGACAATAGCGACAAAGGAGAATTCTCATATCATACGAAACAAACGCCAGGAAAATAAATTTCTCAAGCATGGTAAATTGGCTGGAACTGGTCCTCCAGATAACTGGGCCTAATCTGGCCCGACCCATTTCATGTGAGCTCAAATTGCAATTTTTTATGGGAGTAGGAGCAAGACTGCATGCTAATGAATGATATTTATAAGAACGCAATAATTATTATTCTAAGGTTCAAGATGAGAATTATGAGTATTGCTTTAGTCTATGAACTAGAAGAAGTGCACATTGTTAGGATACATGCTCATGTCAAGTTAGATAAAAATATTAAAAAGAATTTTGAGTACTTGGCAAATATAATACATGAAATCTCATCGCCTTATCTTTAAAACATGAAGATCTTATGAAGAGGTTACAACTCATTCTTTTTTCTCCTTCAAGCTTGATATTCAAGATATCAACACACATGTTTCTTGTTATTATTACAGCTATACTTTATAGATTAGGGCATCCCCACATGTTGAGTGCTCCTATCCATAAATATAAATGCAATAATAATAAAAAATAAGGATAAACCATGATATCATCCCTCGAGTTGATACATAAATATCCATAAAACAAATTTAAAGGAGAAAAATATGAGCTAAGACTGAATCAATGTCTTTGTTAAAACTTATAGCTTGCTTGTCAAAGTAGAGTGATGAGATGAGAGTTAGTATTCAATTTCTGCAAAAAAAAAAAAAAAAAAAACATTTAATCCACAATATCTCAGAATTGATTATCATTATCATCCTAAGCAATAGTCCTCTTATTTTTCATAAGACAATATCATCTTAAATAAAAATACTAAAAACTTATAGTAAACCTCATATTAATTATAGGTACTTGTAACCACGATAATTGAGTAATCAATTACTATTCAGTGTTTACTAATACTTGACTATTGTGGGACTTGGACTTAATTGTTGGACTGTAATTTAAAGATATACATTTTAATATGAATTTAAATTCTAAATCAAAATAATCATAACGTGATCATGACTTCAAAATTCAAATTATGTTTTAACATTTCATTTGGCTCAAATTAAAGATTATTTTTTTTATTTCAATAAAATTTTAATAAAACAAATACATAATATAAATTATATGTAAATCAAATTAAAAATAAAAATATCAAAACTTAAAATGATAAAAACTACAAAATACAATTCAATCCAATATTTAATACATCAATAAATAATATTATATAAATCAAAATTTAAAAAAAATGAAAAAATGAACAAGCAATAACATTATAACATAATATCAATATCATATAAATCAAGAATTGTCAATGATCATTATTATCATTGATGATCATGTTAATCTTTAAATCTTTAAATCTCGTGAATCATTATCCAACATGAATTCAACTTCGAATCTTCTCAGTCCTTCAAGCTTGCATGGACTTCTATGATATTTGATCATAATATTAACCTCCTATCTAAACTAACATTGGTTGTGATAGAAAAATTAGACTCTGACTTACGCTAACCCCGAAAAAATTAGTAGATCATATGTTATCTTAGAAAACACAAAATAAGTAAATTTATATAATATTTACTATAAAGAAAATTTTAAATTTTTAGTATCATGTAATATGAAGGAGCAATAATCAATATCTAAATACTAAGATAGCTAACTCATATTCCATAGACTACTCTGTTATTTGCCTCTGGCTAACTAAATAGAGAAGTCATCGTATCCAAATTTAGTGTCTATGTCAGTACTCTGAGTATTACTACAACTAACATACCTAATATCATTATTTAAAATTAAATCAGTTAATTTTTTATGAATGAACTATTTAAGATGTATCTGATTTATGCTTGTTAATATGTATGTCACAATCTTTTCTAACTCTTCCACGTTAGCCCTATGATCCATAGAGACAACAAAATAATATAGAGTTAGAATGAAAGACTAACTTAGTTTCAGATACTTAGTTTCTATCTCAATAATCATGATACTAAATATAGGATGATGTTCATACTTATTAAACATGCTACTACTATTACATATACACCTAAATACAAAACAAGTAGTAAGAATATGCACAGACGAACATATGCTTATTACATCATAAAAAATCTAAAAAATTTTCATAAATAAAATTCTTATATCACAATTTAAATCATCATTAATAAATTCATCATTCTTACTATTGATATATCTAATATCAAATATTATTAACCAACACAAACTCTAACATAAGGTTGATGTAATTTCAATAATGCCTCGTGCATATGAATTTTTTCCTTTTTTAGTCCTGCAAACATAGGTTGCTTATTTCATATTGTATACTAATTAGCATAAGGTATTTAATGAATTTCTTAGTTTTTTTTAATATGAAAAAATAATTTTCATTCGTGTCTATATTATAAAATTAATTACGTAACGCATGCACGTAACATGAAATATCTCATCTAACATCCCGTTATTTAATAGTTTTAACAAATATACTAATAACTATTTTA
The DNA here is from genome assembly GCA_029783825.1 of Sapria himalayana. Classification (NCBI taxonomy): domain Eukaryota; kingdom Viridiplantae; phylum Streptophyta; class Magnoliopsida; order Malpighiales; family Rafflesiaceae; genus Sapria; species Sapria himalayana. The sequence continues at coordinate 82,131 of JAREIK010003123.1, forward strand.
TTATTAAAAATATTATAGAAATTGATACTGAATATTTTGTTTTACATTTTATTATCCCTAAAGATCTATGACATATACTCATATATATTAGGGTCATCACAAAGATTAAAAATCTCAGAAAATTCTAGAAATCTTTTAATAAAATTTTTATTTTGAGTCTACGTAATAGGTAGTGAGGCATGTAAATAATGCATCATTCCGACTAATCTATATATCAGAAATCATAAACTTAACTCTATTATATTTTCTAAATTTGTTAATTATTAATTATTATTCTAACTTACAATATATTTTATTTTTTTCGTCATGTTAGTCTTCTTTCTTTGAGTTATATATCTAAGAAACACAATTCTAACTTTTATTTTTTTTTTATTAATTTTATTTAGAAGATCAAAAAAAATTATAAAAAAAAATTTTTAAGATTGGGCATAAAAGATCATATATTATTTTCTTATAATAGGGTATGCCACTAGATGTTTGAGTATAATTGATTCATTACTAAAATATTCTCGACTTAGTGATCTATCATTGATGAAATTGAGAATATTATATTATAATAATTGAAATATTTTTATACTAAAATATATAATATGTCAATTATAAAAACATATCAAAATTTCATATTCTACTTGTGAAATTTAGGTGAGCAAAAATTCATTCAATTTAATATACTCAAACTTATAAATGCCTAATAGAATTGAGACCTAAGACAAAATTAGATATTTTATAATTAACAATTTTACATATTTTACTTGATTGATTCTTTTTTTTTATTTAGATCAATGGTTTTTTTTCTATTTTCAATTATTTCATAAAAAAATAAAAAAAAAATAATTTAATTAAAATATTAAAAAAATCAGAGTGACTTTGTATTATAATACATATTGAATAGCTCCCACACTTCTTGTGCTGCCAACTGGATGATACAGTATAATTCATATATTAGCACAAACTCACTAAAGAGATTATAAAAAAAATAATAGTCATTTGGTTGAAATAACTAATACATTTGATTGAAATATCACATACTCTTTGATGAGTATTTTGAAGAACCCACAAAGAGATACAATATCAATAACAAACTATCTTATCAATTGGATCACTTCTTATATTTTATTTCACTATGTTGTCTTTCAGATACTACATCCATGAAAAAAAACTAGAAAACATATTTAAACATATTTTTTCACTTGAATTTAATATAATATTAGTGAATGCTAATGTTATCCTTTTAGGCATTACTCATTTTTTAGCAATTCTAGGAAAAATAAAAAACTAGAAAACATATGTAAACATATTTTTCTTACTCATCTGCTACTTGATACTCTAATGAGGAAGAGAATTGTCCATCAACTATATATAAACTTGTTGGTATGCATTATGATTTCACTCTTATAAAATCATCATATGTATCAATAAATACAAATTAAATTCACTCTGAAGAGAGTGAGGCTTCTCCAAAGAGAAAATCTCCCTAAGATACAGGCAACTCATTAGTCCATGAGCCTACTCTAATTTTGATCCATGATGAGCAAGAAACAAAGAAATTGACTACCTATGACTTAAAATTTATATTAGGAGAATAAAATTTACACAACAAATTCAAAGCAAAGGCATGTTTCATGAGAAACTAGATAATTATGCATCTAGTTCCCTTGATTTCAATCTTCAAATGGTATTGTCGAAATTCTTCTTACATTTATATAATCATGGTGATATCTAATAGAAATAGATAAAGTTACACTTAGTAAATTATTTTATAGATATTATCGTATTCTCTTTTGCTTCTTTTAATATTTCTTTTGGCAGTATTAAGATACTTAATTTTCCTTACATAGCATTATCTCACACAGGGTTGTATTAGATCATGTTAGAGGAGATAAATACCTTCAACTCGAATGACACTTGGAAATTAATATCTTGACATTCAAAAATATTTATTAGCTGTAGTTGTGTTCAATGTGAAAGTATTTTCAAGTGAGAAAGTAAATCACCTTAAAGAAAGACCTATTGCAAAGAATTCACTTAGATATTTGATATGAATTGCAAGAATATCTTCTCTCTAGCAGTTGTGAATAATATATTTATTCAAAGAGACATTGAAGAGGAGATGCATAAAGAGCAATCACATAGATTTTGAGCAACACGATCAAATTTAATTTTTAGATTGTGAAAGATATTATATGACTAAAAGTAGTCACCGAGGAATAAGATTTATAAGATCTTTATAGGTAGTCACTAAGAATAAGATTTATAAGATTTTCATAGGCAGTCACTTCGTTTAACTTATATAAGAGTAATACAGATTTTTCTTTATTTTTTCTAAAAAAACTCTGATGATACATTGATTTTTAATATTATATATGTGAAAATTATTTTTATTATTGAAGATAATAAATTATAAATCATCTAACTCAATGAATATCTTCAATTACAGTTTCAAACAAATAACATTGAAAGACTTAGATACTTTCTTAAAATATATATGACCTACACTAGAAAAGATTATTTTATTATAAAGGAGATATGTGATTGATATTCTTATAGAGATTAATCTTTTATGTTATGCTTCAATAGATGTTCTGATTGATTTAAATACTAATTTCATGTCTAGTAGAATTCATCCATTTGATTTTATTACTTACCGAAAGATTATAGGAAGATAAATTATCTAATTATCACAAAATCATATATAAAATTATACAGTCAGTATAATTAATTATTTTCTAGATTGTCTCTGACAAATTTACATAGAGACAACATTTAGTATACTCAATTGGCTACAAAATTATACAGTCAATATAATTAATCATTTAACCAAAAAGACATTATGAATCTTTTTTAGTAATTACGAACACATAAAATTAGTCGAGCATTAAAATTTGAGTTAGATACCAGTTTGTATTGAGAGGTCAGAAGATCCTACAACTAACTCTTCTAATCTCAATCTTTTGATTTCTTTCAAAAAAAAAAATAAATGAGTTATACTTATACTCGACAACTTATTTTACAGGTTCTATCATATGCATTCATTTCTCATTCTTTTATCTTTTTATTAATTCAATTGATGATGATAGGAAAATAAAATCTATTTCTGAGATAGTATTTCATTCATGATTATGTCAAGCCATTGTGAAAATGATAAATGCCTGACTCTAGGTTTGGGGACTAGTTCAACAACTTTCAAGAAAGTTTATCATTGGTTACGAGTGGATGTTCATTATAAAGATTAATCATTATATTATAATATATTGTCAAAAGATAAAACTTATTATGAGAATTTACTCAGACTTTTATATTTGATTATCATAATATTTTTTTCTTCATTGATCAAGATAATATCAATTTGAATACTTATATCATTTATAGTTTTCTACAGATAAATAATATATAAGTTACACGTGCATAATAATTTTCTTCACAATGATCTTGAAAAGGATAAATATATATATATATATATAGCAATCATCTAGTTTCTGAGCCAATATAAAGTAATCAAATCTAATTTATAAACAACAAAAAGCTTTACATGGCCTAAAGAACTCCAATGAAAGCTTTGTTTATCAAATTTTCAATCATAATTATATCATTTGATTTTTACATATGTGGTATGGATTATTCCTTATTTTTTCATAAGAGTTCATATATTAAATTTATTTTATTGACAACATTCTGATTACAAAAGATTTAAGAGATTCAAATTTTCTTGAAATTGATGTGACATATTATGATAGAGGTTGGATGCATAAGAACTCCAATATTAAATAAGTTCATATAAAAAGTGTACTCGAATGATTAATCAGATGCGAGATCTCTATGTTACATAAATTTATTGGAGGTCATACCTTGGTAAGATGGTAGGTATCTCCATCCAAGGGTGTTTAGGTATCTAGTCCGAGATTCATCAGAAGTAATCTCTATACCATTCAAGTGTAAGGTTGTCAAAATATTAATTTATCTCATATCACGTACAAAATTGACAGTCTTAAGTATTGAGTATGACCTTCATATTATAGTAGATATATTATATTATTACTGGTGCAAATTTCTATTTATTTATTATTTATTTTTAATTCTATTGATAAACACCTAATATGTTAGTTGTCACAATTACTTTCACATATTAATAAGGGAATTAGCTATATGATATTAGATATTGATGTATAACTAGAAGTTTCTATTGGATAGAACAAACATGGTGGGACGGGAATGACCCACAGCAATGCACGGTTTAATCATGCTTGGTCTGCCACAAACCAGCCCATGGCAAGGCTCATGTCATGCTGAGATGGTGAGAATCATACCTCGTGTCAGGTCAGACACGACCTGCATGTATGGTCTGGTGGCACGATCCACTAAGCCAATGATCCAAGATCAATTATGGTCAGGTCTCAAGTTACGGGTCTAATCCCATCAGGTGACCGTATGATGGAGCAGTTTTTTCTAAAAAGCCACGTAAGCTGGTTACTACTTACGTGGCCGATCGTAATTGGGTAGTTTTTTTTAAAGGTCTATGCAGGCAGGAACTGACCCAAACAACATTGCCCACTCTAGGCCCGAAATGACATGTCACGACCCTACAATTTGCGGACCAACCATGCCGTGTTGGGCCACCAATCTAGTTCTCATGTTGTGTCGGGCAAAACATGATTAGCCTCCTTTATAGTGCCCAACATGGCATGGTGGCATGATCATACCACTTTATAATAGGTCATGCAAGCACGGCATAGACTATTTGACACCTTTGTGCAGCATGATATCATAGTGATGTATATGTATGTAAGGGTTTACAAACCCTAAAAGCAAACAACACACACTAACAAAAAAAACAAATTGTGCACAACATTGATACAGTGGTCAAAGACAAAAATACAATGGATCACAAAGTGGTGACTATGAAGGTGTGAAATGATTGACAACAATATAGAGCTCACATATTAATCTTTTATCTAATGTAGGCCTACCAATTAACTTGATCATACACAAAAAATTATAAGAGAAATTAATAACTTGAATATTATTATATCATATATAAACTATACAGTCAGTACAATTAATCGTCTCTTAGATATTCTATAATATATTCATTTTGACACATCTTTTCACTAGCTTAGATATATGAAAAAATCTTTATGATTTGTTATTTCATTCGAAGATCATAAACTAGTCAAGCATTCAAACTTTAGACTTTAGTTGAGAACTAGCTTATGCAAAGAAAAAATATATTACAAGTTATTATAATTTTCTTAGAAATAATTTTTTCTTATACAAATAAAAAATAAATAATATATTCTAAATCTAGTACAAAGAAAAAATATAAGGTACGTCATATGTATCCATGGAATTTTTGGATCAAATATCTATTTAAGGATATTAGTTTTAATCACTTCTCTTACTACTATCTATTGTGATAGTCATACAACAAAATATACAATATTCAATCTAATATTTTATGAATGAATAAAATATATATAAATACATTATTTTTTTTCTCATGAAAAAGATCTAGGATGAGACTACTATATTCATAGTCTAAAATCCTGTAATATGTTAACTTGCCAACATATTTACAAAAACAATGAAAAGACTTCAACTTATTTTCTTTCCTTCATGTTTGATATTATGGATACTTATGCATGATCTTGATGAGGGTGTTGCAATTTCTTTAGTTTATATGTTTATTTCTTTATTTTATCATAGAAACACCCAACATATGAGTTTATCCATTTATTTTATTAAATATTCTTAAGGCTTCTATTATATTGTTATACATTTATTATTATATTTTTTTAGTTTATTATATGTATACAAGTATTCATTATAAATAATGATCATGACTAAAAAAGATATTAACTAAAAATTAAATTTATATAAAGATATTTCACTCATACTTATGATATTCAGGATTCTTGTTGAGTTCTAGTTTTTTTTTTGTTTTTTTTTTGTTTTTTTAATTTGTTTTTTTTAATTTGTTTTTTTAATTTGTTTTTTTTAATTTTTTTTTTTAATTTGTTTTTTTATTATTTAGGAGCACTCAGTCTGAGACTTAAATCATATATATAAGATTTATGTTGTATTTAAATTTTGACTTTTCATATTTTAGTAATATTTTATTTTTTATTTTAAGCTTCTCCTCCTATCCTCTCTCACATCACATTACCAATTGCTTGCTCAAGCAAATCCTAAGAACTTTAAACAAGGTATCAAAAAGCATTTTCTAGCAAAGGAGCACTGACATTGTGGTGCACAGGTGATGTCGCACTATCTACCCTTATCGAGAACAATAATTACTAATAATTTTTGGTGATGATAATAGCATCACCACACTAGAATAAAAAAATATCCACATAAAATGGGTATTTTTTGTTGATTTTATTATTTCAAGGTCGTCGGACAATTAACAACATGCTTTGAGTGATCCATGAGTCATTTCTCAGAAACGGGGGTATAATTCATGGTGGCTGATATGGTGGTGCTAGTACAAAACCTTCTTTGAGATCCTCATTATGATTCCACAGTAGTTGACATGGTGGCCAATATGGTGACACTAGTATAAAACCTAAGTCATGGTCGTGATATACTGTTTGGGTGTCTAAAATATTTGAAATCCTTTTTTTTTTTTGAAAATTTTACAAAACAATGTATTTGTTTGTATAAATTTTTATTTCCAATTGATATTCATGTGAAAGCATGTTGGGTTGAGATAAAAAAAAAAAGAAAATAACTAAAATTAGTGTGTGACCATTGATAATAACTCAATAAAAATTAAGGATGACATCTTTGTCATATAGTTACAATGAGATTGCTTGGAGATCTGACAAAGATACTTCTAAAGATAGAAAAATAGTAATAAGATACTTTTTATGAGGAAGGTTGAGAAATACTCGAGAGAGGTGTTGGGCATTATAACCTGAGTTGTGATTAATTTTTCAAGATTTAGAATTTATACAACAGACTACTAGACATCCTCATGTTGGTTGTTCTACTATCATATTTACTAGTCATATTATAGCGATGCTTTGTTAGAAATACATTTTGTTCTTTGGATGCTACTAGTTTAGGCATATTTATATTTGTTGTACTTTCAGGAAGGAATAATAATGCCACGGAAAAGCGTTCTCTTTTTATTTCCTTTGTTGAGTCTAAAATTTTTATCATTATTGTAGTCAAATGTGACCATTATACAAATACAAGGATATAACAATATCAACATTGACCTTTTCTGTTTAACACATATTTTATATGTATTATAATTTTATCATAATTTTATTTTATGTTGGTTTCTTTATAATGCATTTTTTCTTCCAATGTTTTTTTTTTTTGCAAGATTATCAAACTAGACAGACGACATCCTTGGGAATTGGGTGAGATAAATTAGATTTGTTCTTTTTAACTAATAGGAGTCCTTTTAGATGTATATCTACTATTATTTTACTATTAATTCATTCTCATGTAGGACACTTATCACCGGACAAACTAGATATATAATGATTATGAGTCTTATCAGCTAGGAAGATACATTATAACTTCTTATGCAACACATATGGAGAGTACCAGTTTCACGAGTCAAGAGTTTCAATGCAATGACATAGCCAATGCAACACCCCACCAATAAATCATCACGAGTTCAACTTTTACACAATATTAAACATTAATTTTTTTTAACTGATTACATCCTACTATAGGCTCTTCAATGGAACAACTCTAAATCTCGACCAATTTGTACACGATTGTCCAAAACCCTTCATTATTAAGTCCTCAACTTGCGATAAGCTCATCAAACTTAATCAAGTCAGCCTATCTGAACTCTTAAAAAATCATGCATGTTCATCTCTCAAGTCCCTCTATAGCTCCCAGCATCTATTGTCCATCCTCGTGCAAGTTTCAATAAGATTTGCATAAATGAAATTATCAAATATTGCTTGTTTTCTTGCTCCTTACAAGTTATTTTCACAGCAAATTTCATATTACATCACAATGAGCTAAAAGGACATCCTCCTTAGGATGCAACTACATGTGGCAAATGGGCCGTGCGGGCCGGGGCCGGCCCGAAGCCCGGCACAGTCAGGTGTTCTTGGCCCGACATGGCACGCTACACCACCGTGACCAGGCCTTTGCCGTACAGACCCTCGACACGAATCATGCCGTGCCGAGAGTGTTTGGTGAGCATGTCGTGCAAGGCGCGGCACGGGTGTCTGGCACGTGGACACTGCACGGAGAACATTGCACTGAGAGACGCCCCACCAGAAACCCTAATTTTTTTTAAAAAAAAAAAAGACCCGACCTATCCTGGACCGTTCCGACCAACCCAGCTTGAACCGGCCCGAACCCGGGCAGATTCCAAGCAATGGGCAGTGTCCGGCCTGCCCTCCAAAAAACTATGCCATGCCTGGCACAACACGGCAGGCCAACCTGGGTGGGCCCAAAAAATGGCCCAAACCAGCCTGGCCCGGCCCATTTGACACCTATAGATGCATCCTAATTAGCAATGCTACTTCAACAACACTCCAAAAGTATGCTTTCTAAACTTCCAACCTTAGTAGACAACGCTCCCGTATTCTACTAAAATAATAAATAATATCATTTGATCTAAAAACCCTACAATTACTCATAAAACTTCTGATTGCAATGTTAATCAATAGGATAACGATTATATTTGAAACACAATCATCTAAGTTTTATCGACTACTTGTATTATCATTGAAAAAGATTACACTTCAGTCAATAGGATCGTAAGAAGAGTATTCACATTTTTATTTACACTTCAAATCTCTCTCTAATACAACTTGTTATGGGCCAAGAGTTTCAACGCAAAAACATAGCCCATCGGCACCCCATCAACAAATCAACAGGGTTCAAACTTCATGCAAAGCCAAACATTGACTCTATGTTGAACAAGTGTCATCCTATCATAGGCACATCAGGAGAACAACTCTAGATCCCGACCAGTTTGTGCAAAATTATCCAAAGCCCTTGTTCATAGAGGTGTCAAACGGGGCGTGGGAGGCCGGCCCGACCGTGCTTTTGTGCTAGGTCAGGCACGACACGGTTACTATACCGTATCGTGCCTGGCCCGGCATTGTTTTGTAAAGGTCAACCTGGTACGGGCTCGTGGCACGAATCCATTGAGTCCGGCCTTGTGGGGCCGAACCCCTAATTTAAAAAAAAAAAATTAGGGTTTCGGCGCAGGCTATCGCGCTGCTGGGCAGCCGAACTCCTTATTAAAAAAAAATTAGGGGTTCTCAGCTTGTGCGAGGTACCGTGCTGGGCCATACACGACACGAGGCCCGATTGGCCTCGGTACAGCACGGCACGGTTGGTGCCATGGACAGGCACGGCACGGTTGGTGCCATGGACAGGCACGGCACGGGAAATTCCCGTGTCGTGCCTCGTGCCGGACCGGGCCGGCCCGGTTGACACATCTACTTGTTCATTGTCAATTCATCACACACACCCACTAGAGCTCTACATATCTTTTATATTTTAACCAGTCAATACATTAAAAATTAAAAGTACATTTGAGGTGAGACAAGGACACTACAATTATGAATTCGTAACCAAGAAGGATTCAACCCATCTAATTCACTTAGATATTTAGAACCCATATAAGATGACCATGTATGATAGTTTTCAATATTTTATTACTTTTATATTTTAACCAATCAACACATTAAATATTAAAAAAATATTTGAGTTGAGGCACAAACACTACAATTATGAGTTCATGACATCAAGAAAAATTTATTTCATCAAATTCACTTAAATATTTGAAAATAATATAAAATGATCATGTATGATAGCTTATAAAATTTTATTGTTTTTATTAATAATTATCCTTAATTTACATGATTATTAGTATTTAAGAAAAAAAAAATTAATTTTTAAAATTTATGAAATTTTATGAAAAAAATACAAATTCAATGTAAAGATGATATAAAGATATTGAGAAGTGATAATGTATTAGAACATTATGTTCATCAATCTTCTTAATTCTACTTCAAATATATTATGATTAAGAGCACGAAATAATTCATCAAATATATTTTACTAATATTCATAGACATAATAGGATATATAAGTCTAAGAGGATGAACTAATATATGATTAAGATTATTATGATAATCCTACTTCAAATGAGTGTGCTAGACATTTTAAGAGAGAAGTGATGTTAAATGATAATTGCTTAATTAAATAAATATCATCTTCCATTCTCTAAGACTGTATCCTAAATTAGCTCATGTATCCAAAAAAAAAAATTATTTCACCTACCATCTATAATTTGTCATCGTAATTAATTTGTTTATAATCTTTTTTTAAACAAAGAGAAGATAATTACATGTGTTATCAAGTACATCTTCATTGGATACTCTACTAATCAATAAAGATGTGATTATTATCTATCAGAATGAAACTAGAAGAGTGAATATAAGTGTTGATGTATTTTTTCAAGGCCAAGTCATTTTATAAAAAGTCAATCCAAAAAATGTATATTTAGACACTATATAAATAGGCTCGTTTCTTTAGAGGTATCCAAATGGGCTAGTAGCCCATGGCACAACCCATAAAAAGTGATCCTTAGAATTGCCCGACATGACACAGGCCAAGGTTTCTAGCCCAAGTGGCACAAAAATGCAGCACAACACAACATGGCATGCCAGCTAGTCTAGACTGAACCAGGCTATCCTAGACTTGATCCAGGCATAGTTGTGAAAGACACAAGACGCACCAATACACGAAGGCATCCTAGAGCCTTGAGGTGCAAGGCGCCCTTAAGGCACGGACTTTTTTTATATAAGGCACACTCTATTTTACATATATATTTATAAAAATATAATTCAATATTATAATCATTTATCATTAAATATCATCAAAAATATCAATCAAAGAAATAAAAACACATAAATAATACCTCTAAACATAAAAAATCATAAAATATGTCAACAAATCTAAAAAATCTCATCTCCAAAATTTCTAAAAATTTATAAAAAAATATAAATAGAACATGTCAACAACAATATGCAAACACATATTCCTAGTCTAAATACATAAATCATCCAAATAAAACACATTAAAATAACTAATTTGTTCACAACAGTAAACATTTGATCCTCATTCATCCTCCACATCATGATCATCATCATCACTATAGTCTTCCTTATCCTCCTCATTTCCCAATAATCAATTTCTTCATCTTTTAATGAAAGAGAAGATATTGGTCTAGAACTTGAAGTTGTGTCATTCCCCCTTGATGATGATGACAACCTGCTTGAGCTTGCTCTAGCTCTAGTATCAAATCTAGACTCATCAGATTCACTTGTTCTAGGAACATCACCCTGTGTCAAATCATCATCATCAAACACTAAATAATCTTGTGTATCTACATGATCATGAGAATCTTCATCAATAATTCTTCCTATCAACCACTCACTACTCTCATCAATATCTTTTAAGATTATTAGGTAAATAGTATCATGTCCATCATATCTTTTTTTTAAAGCTTGATTATACTTGATATACACCAAATCATTCAAATGTTGATATTCTAAACTATTTCTCCTCTTGATATGGATATATAAAATTTATAAACACATAAATATTCATTATTCATATATAATATTATTTAAACTTTAAAGATTTTTTAATATTTTAAAGTTGAATATATTACTTATATTTTTAAAGATACTTCAATTTTTTCACAACTCGATGCACTACATGTTAAGTTAAAGACTTTTACAGTAAACTTTTTAAAATTTAGAGCTGAAGCTCCAAATAAAATCTACCATTCAGTTGTAATATAGATAATAAAAATAAAATAAGTTAGTGATGAAATTCAAAATAATTCATTTAAATAAGTAACTAACCTGGTGCCCCGGTCTTTCTTTTCATAATAATTGAGTCCATTCCATATTCTCCTTCGGCCTTTATATATATATATGCTCAATTCATCCACAACTTTCTCTTGTATATCAACATCTTTTATCATTCTTTCAATACATTATATAATTGTCTCATAATGATTTTATCATTCCAACTCTAGTTTATCATATAAGACTTTTGGGTTCAAGAAGTACCCAGCTATGTGTAAAAGCTAATAAAGCTGAATCTCCCACCACCTATCAATGATTTCAGAATATCTCTTTATACTTCTCTATATTACCAAGAAAACTTTTCACAATAATTTTATTAACTTTAGTCATTACTTTATATATGTAACCCATAAGAATTTTTTTTTTCACCATCAACCAAGTAAAGCACGCGAACAAGAGAACTTGAAATCTGTAAACAAAATATAATAGTATTTCAAAAACAATACATTATGACTGTCTTAGCTACATTCTTCCCATTTTGCTTCTTTATCCATTTACTTTCAAACTTATTTGCACTTGTGAACATCTTCCATAAATTATTTTTTGCTCATATAAGCAACACAATATGATGAAAACAATAAAAAATCGTGTCTTAACAAGCCTAAGTAATTCCCTGTGTCCAATAAAATGCTTTATCATGTTGAGCAATCCTGAACGATTATAAATATTTGGTATCATTCTAATATCTTCCAATATCAAGTCAATGCAATGTGAGACACATGACATCTAATACAAATTAGGCAACTTTTTTTGCAACATCCTCCTTGCACGTGTTATATAAAAAAATTAAAATACATCATTCAAATATTATAATCAATTAAATTTTACTTATTCAAGCCCTATCAGTAGTATTTATTACCTATCATCTTATAGCTTGAGTGACTATCCGTGATAGCTTGAACTAAAGTTTCTTTACCAACTTGATCCACCCACTTGTCTAGTAGTTCAACATCTTCTCTCACATCTTAATTATTGAAGAAGCATTAATGTATTTCATGAACATGATTTCCTTAGAACAATTCACTAAAAAATTAACCAAAATTCTTCATTTCCTATCAGTCCATCCATCCAACATAATGGAGCATCCATTACTTTTCCATTTTATTTCATGATCCTTCATGAAATCTTTAGTAAGCTTCAACTCTTTCTTTAGGTGAGTAATTTTTACCTCATAAATACTTGCCCCCTTCATCCCCACATCATATTGACCAATAGGTTCAATCATAAGAACTTGGATATGTGACCATATTAAATGGAATGAAGCATTATACATCATACATCCACCTTGAATTAAGCTTTTTCCCTTGCATCCTTCTTGTAAATATCATTCATAGTAGTTTGAGTCATTTTTCTACTTTTATTTTGAATTATTATTTTCGTATTAAGAGTGAAAAAATGATTCATCAATCCATTGTCTCTTAATCTTTTTGCATTACCTCTAGCCATATTGCTTCCTCCAGATGTAATATTAGAAAAAACTCTTCTATTTTCAACTTCTTTATCAATGTCTTTAAAATCTTTATATAAATCTTTATTTCTCATTTTTAATTGTTCCTTTTAATTCTCTTTCTCATTCATATAATCTTTCATCTCTTGTCTAACATGAACCGTCTAATATTTCATATAATCTTTATTTCTCATTCATATAAAAATCTCATATGAAGGCTCGTCACTAATAGTTCTTACAAACATATTAATCGTTATATCATTATTTGAAGTATTATCAAATATTATGCTAAATAATTTATTTTGAATCTCATATTGCCTAAAAATCTGACACACTCAAAAATGACAAAGTCATCATGAGAATCTCACAAAATCCTAATATTTTTTTATTTAATTTCTACTTATGATCAACAAAGTTATTGATCATGCATATGAATGCATTAGTTACGTGACTAGTCCAAATGCAGTTAGTCACGAAGATCACTCCTCTTTGAGTCTAAATTGATAAATTACTAATTATTTTTCTATTTTATAATTTCTTATCATATCACTCATATTGATCAACCTAGGAATTTTATGATAAATACATTGAATATATATATCCACTAGATAAAATAATCAATAATTCTCTCAAAACTAATTAAAAGACTCATATTAATAATAAATTTTATCATTTATTTCCTTTCATACTCATGCGGTAAATAAAGGAGGCTCATTAAGGTACGTCAAATTGATACAATTTCAAAGACTTGACCATTAAATTTAGTTTACATTGAATCTAATACATCATGTATGTTTGTGATTTGTTTGGTAGGTTACTTAAGGTACGTCAAAAACCACTAAATTTAGTATTATGAATATTACTTTTTTACAATGTATTATGTCAATTTTTCTTCTATACTCCTAATATTTTTATTTTTTATCATGTTAAGATATATGCATACTACTGATGTTTGTTTATTCTTAAGGTTTGTAAGCACAGGGGTTGAGGCTCTAGGAGACAACTTAGTCTCAAACCTTTCAATTAGATTAAAGTTATATTTATCTAGATCTACTTTATTTTTATAATATTCACTATTTTCTATTTTTTAATAGTTAAAATCTTTAAAAATTTTTGAAGAGTAAAAAAAATAAGGTTATTTTAATTTATTAAAACTTTAAAAATAAATTAACTAAAAAAACATTTGAAATAAAAATTATACAATGTGTACCTTTATATGGGCAACAAGTAAGAATTCTACAAACAATCATTTTATCACCTTGTCTTGCCAACCAAACTCACTCCACCAAATCAAAAATATTATAATATTACCAATTAATTTTAAAATAAAAAACAAATTTGTTAAAAAAATTAACAACGACGAATGTTATGATTTAAGAAAATAAGAAAAAAATAAAAAGATGAATGATTACAGATAAATTATAAAAACAAAAGATATTAATTTGCTATATATTAAATTTTTTTTATAAAAAAATATATATATTTTTTGTAGAACTGTGATAGCCATTGAATTTATGATAAATTATCGCTAGATTTCATTCAATGGCTTAGATTAGATAATTATTTTATTTTTTTGTGTCATAGTTATTGCAAATTTATTTTTTTTCCATTGTCAACAATCGACAAGACAATAACAAGTCATTGTGTTGTCAACTATTAGCTATAAACAACCACTATAAAATAATTTTATAAAATTTTTATCTCTTAATACTATATAAAATTTTTGGTCTCATCTCTGAATATAATATCTAACAATGATATCTGGTGTGACCCATTCTCCTTTAATAAATACATTGAACTAATGTTTTACTTTATTTACCTCTATTGCAATACTTTCTCTCCATATTATGCAACAAAATTAAATTCCTTAAAAAAAAATAAAAAACTGCACCCAAGTAATTTTTTTGAAAAACCTATTTTTTATATTTTTTTATATTTCTATTAAAAGTCTGAAACCCTAGTTAAGATTTTTACACAAAATGTCGCCATGTGCTATCATGCAGCATCACCATGTGCAGTTTAAAATTTCTGCTCAAAAAAATACCGTGTGCCACTGCCTCAAGCCTATTGTTGCTCACGTATGCTCTCCCTCAACTACGTTTGCCTGCTGTCACCACCAAATGCACCTATGCTACCACCACCACCAACGCATGGCTTTCAGCACCACACACACTATGCACAAACCTAGGGTTGAATTTTCCCTAGGTTGACTCTAATGCTATGTAACTAGGTTTACAAATCAATGATGAAAAAATAAATATAAATAACACTCCAATAAAACCCATATATCAAAAATCATTACATAATAAGCAAAATTAATTGTGAAAATCCACATGTAGGATGTTCCCATAAAAAGTGTAAAAAAATATATAATAAAAAAAACTATAACAAAATTATATATTAACAGTCTTCACTTAATTAAAGCATAAACTTTATGTGCAATACAAGTGTAGATGTTGAATTTACTAAATTTTGAAAAATCATAAAAAAAGTAATATTTAATTATTATCAGGCCCTCTGTTACACAAGAAATTGATATAATTAATCATTTTATAAATTATTTCAAAAAAAATCAGACAATTATAATTATTTATATGCTCAAGAGCATGAAGGTATCAAGTCTTAATTTCATTCAGCAATAATAAACATTATCAATTAGACGAGTAAATAATTCTAATTAAGCACTAGATATCATAGAAAGATTTATGATTAGTAATTATGCGTTTTATACCTGTAAATAAAATACAAAGTCATAATTTCATATTTGAGAGCATTTTATACCTGTAAATTTAAGAAATATAAACTGAAAAATAATAACATTCAATACAAACATATTATACATCAAATATCCTTATATAATGTGTGAAATTGATTGAGATAACTCATTGATTAATGTTCTTGTCAAAAACATAAAATACATATAATAACTAACTAAACCTTACAACACTCCCTTATCAAAATAGTAATACCAAGTCTACGACATCTAATTTGAAAAAAAAAACTAAGACTTCTTCAAGACCTTTGCGATGATATTTACTGATTGTTATGTAGTTTAAATATATATTATAATAATGCTTTTATCTTAAATTTTTTCCACAAGAAAAAAACAGACTGCATCAATGAGCTTCGTCCACTCATTAACATCAAATTTGGGGCTAGTAGATTTTGAAGTCTAACTATCATAATAAAAGAAGATGAGAAACGAGTGCATACTCAATCTCGTCGAGCATATGTCATATCTAAATTATCTCACAAATAAGAATTATCATTATTTTAATCTCTACATTTATCATTGATCTCAAAATAAATATTTGCTCCTACTTTTCTAGGAGACACGGTTGTTTCCAAGAAAAATGCAAAATTATGTTATAGATCTCCTCTCAGTACATATTCGTGTCCAACTCAAATATAAATACATGGTCAACTGAAAATGTTTAAGCTCCCTAGGATATTGAACATATTTGTCTCTAGGATTCTGAAAATATAAATACTTGGTTAACTAAGATTTATGTACTAAATTATATCATATATTTCCTCTCAGTATATATTCATCTCTAAGATTTATGAAAATGTTTAATACATATTCACAAATCCTAAAGACTTTTATATTTTCTAAAGACTTCTTTAGAAAATAATTAATTATATGGATTGTGTATACTATATTTTATTTGGTCACAATCAAATAGTTAATTTTTTCTACATTATGCTATAAGTAGTAAAGTTGACTGGAAGGCTCGCATCGAAAAAAGAGATGTCCAATGGCTCATGCCAAGCAAGACTACCTAATTTTAGGCCTTGCCGAACAACTATGTCTTGCTGAGCAAGACATTTTTAGCATGGATCATGTAGTGCCAGCACGACTCTAAAAAAAAATATCCCAGCACAATTTATTAGTTGTTGGCTGTATAAATCATGTTGGGTTAAGTCAGGTTGAGCAAGTAGGGTAGGGTCAAACCCTAACATGCCCACGTACTAGGCACGAAGCTAGCTTGAGTTCATTTCAAACAAGCATGAATTGGTTCCAAGCTAGCATGACTTGGTTGCAGGCTAGCATGAGTTGGTTCCAGGCTAGCATGGGTTGGTTCCAGGTTAGCAAGGTTGGTTCAAAGCTAGCATAGGTTCGTTCCAAGCTTGACTAAGTCAGGACTAGATGAGTCTGGTTTGGCCAGTGGACAAAAACCAGCCTGCATGGTCCAGTATGTCACACTATGTCGTGCTATATATTTGTGGAAAGAAGACAAAAACCATAGCCCAAGCCATATTAGAGGCTGGCCCACACATGTTCCAGGCATGGTTCCAACTATGTCAAGTTGTGCCATGGGTCAATTTTCATGCTCAGACCACTCGGCCCAATGGACATCTATAATCATAAATAAAATAAATTAATGAATCAGTAAGAATATTTGTTGAAGCACAACCCAAAAAATTAACTCATATAAAAATATCAAGTATATATCTCATTTATAATAAAATAATATCAGTCATAAGATAAGTCACTTCTATGCCAAAAAAATATCCAAGTCTTCCAAAATTTTTTAGTTAAAATTATGTTTGAATGTACTCTTTAAATTGGATGATTTACAATTCATTTATCGTAATCAGAATATCATTCACATAACTAATTAGCAAAATCATTCAACTAATAAAATCACTCCGAAAGAAAAATTCAAATCGAGCTCTTAATAACCCAACAAAAACAACCACTTATAAAAATCCTACAAATCAAACTCTTAAAAATTAATTTGTCATACATCATCTTCCGCAATCTTTTTATACTTCTTTGTCTGCAATTTGCAAACTACACATGTTTGTATTGCTTGAAACTTTAGTGGTTGCTCGGGGTCATAATGAAAAAATATATTATTTATATTTAGCTAGTATATCCTCTAAATATAAGATTCTACAAGAGAAAAAAATATACACATTAAGGCAATTGTGACTATTAGAGAATAAAAGTGCAAATATTCCACATGTTTGTTTATAATCTGATTGTATCCTCTTGCTACAAGTCTTACCTTAAGACAATTTGCGTTTCAATCTAGTCTTTCCTGAATAGATTTTCTTGAATGTAATGATACTAGTTCAGAGATCCAATTATAATAGATGGCATACATCTTTTTTATCATGATTTAGTGTAAATCTGGATGAGACTATACCTCAAAGTATAATATAAATATCCTAGCATCATCAAAAAAAATAAAAAAATAAATAATGCGAGAAAACGACAAAATTTATGAAATCAGGTATTAAGTATAATCTCATAATCCTTTTGGAAAGTAATCTAAATGACAATATCATAGAAACTAATTATAAAATCATATGGCTCATCGATAAGTTCTTATCTAATCTGATAAGGAAGTACATCTCTCTTCTTCCTCTCCCTCTCCCTCTTCCTCTCCCTCTCCCTCTCCCTCTCCCGATATAGGCTAAATCATATGTGATCAAGTCCCCTAGTTTCTGACTCAACATGAATCTATACCATTGCAAACTCATGTACTACTATGTCATTTAGGTTTGAATGGGATTCTTCTACTTAAAAAATATCACTTTCTTCATACTCAATATGATTTGAATTTATTAGTAACTATAATGATTCCATGAGAGTAATATCATGTTGAATATCAACATGCTCAATAAATTTAAGTATAATATCTAGCTTCATTCTTTTTCTATATTTATTAAAAATTGATTTTCTAAAAAAAGTAACATTTTCATTTACTAAAATCATATCAATATTTAATGAAAAATACATATATTCTCTTTAGATACTAAAATATTCAAAAAAATATATATATATTAAGACCCTATATACCAATTTATCTTATTTTGAAGAATGATTAAAAATAAACAAATGCAATTAAATACTTTAAGAGACAAGCTAAATAATATTTCTTTAGGATATAGAAACTAAAAATATATGCACTAAAAAAGGACAAATGATGGTATCTCTCTAGGATATAATATCTGAGTCATCTCAAATAAATATCTATTTTTTCATTCAACTACCTCATTATGTTGGGTTGTGCCAATGCAAAAAATATAATATATAATCTCATGATTTATATAATAAATATTAAATAGGCCTAATAAATATTTTAACATATTATCATTTCTAAAACTTCTTAATTTTTTTATTTTATCGAATTTTTATTATTTTGTGAAAAATTAAAAAGATAAAAAAAATTTTATCACAAAAATATATATTCATGTATATTTCATAGAACCATCAATAAATGATTAGATATTTAAATCCCTCTTTGGACAAATCTTTACAAGGTCCTCACATGACTAAGTATATCAAATCAAATTGTTGACTACTTAAATTAAAGTGACATGTATGATATGAAACTTTAATGAGTTTTTCTAACTAACATGTCTCACACTCTAGGATCAAAATATTTTTAAGACAAATAAATTATTCTCAATTTGACCAATGATTAGTAATCAAACTAAGAATACACAAATAATTAGTCTAAAATACTCAGACATGTAAAAAAAAAAAATTATCATTGATGAGATAATACACAATCTAACATGTTTAATCTCAAATAGAGTTTTCTTTAGAATCTTTTAATCCTACAAATAAATGTCAAGAGAAAAAAATTAAAATCAAAATTCAGTTATTTAAAAAAATAACTCAAAAAAAAACTAACACAATCAAAAATAAATAAAACAAAAGTAAGTAACAAATAACCTAACTGGATAGTATCAGATCCAATGATATTTGAGTGTTTGTGATTGACAATAATAATATTTTCAGAATAGAAAAAAATATATAAAATAATATACAATTACAAATGATATAATAGTTTACTTCTGTGTTGATAACCTAGAAGTCTAAAATAAAAGTATGAATAAAATAATCAATAATATATATAAGAAAGAAAAAATTTGCTACAATCTTAGAAAATGATTTTATATATCTCCCTAATAAGTGTCATAATGGATGAATTCTATGAGGCCTCAAGAATGTCATCGATAGTCAACATGTTACTCTCAATATTGTATAAATCCCTCAGTCTCCTCCTTGTATATAGGATCCTACAATGAGTATATTAAATTGTGAATCTTCTCCATCTAACATTTTGGTGATAATCTCTTTTCATATTGTATTATAAAAATATAGTCCTCCAAGAATATTGTTCCTCTAAAATAAGCAAAAACTACTACCCTCACTGCTTGCTAACACTATCACCACCATGGTCGACGCTATCACCACCATGCCGCCTATGATACCATGTTAATCTAACAAATAAAAACAAAAAATAATAATAATAACACTCGATACAAAAATATCATACATTAAATATTTATATATAATTAGAGAGTAATTGAGAAAGCTCACATGTTGGTGTTTCCATTAAAAACATAAAATACATAAAATAATTGAATAAAAACCACCAAAATTTCAAATATTTATTTGAGGAAATACAATTTGCTATTTAATGTCCTATCACTATTGTTCAAGATTATAGGTTTCAGGATGAGAGAGAAAGGAGGGAAGGAAAGAAATAATAAAATATTCTTATCTTTTAATAACTCTCGAAACATAATTCTATTTTTTCGAGGCAATACAAACAAATATAAGAACTTATCGCAAATTTCCTCTCTGTGATTACATGAGCCTGTTTGGCACTCAAATTATCAAAATTTTGATACTTTGATAATAATAAAAATAACCAAGGGGGTACAAAACAAACTGTCCAAAAGCTCATTTCTCAACGTACCTTAGGTGACTATTAAAGATCAATATTAAAGAATAGTTAAACTAGGATTCAAATGTAATTGATACAAACGAACTATTTTGAGTTAAAACTTAACCTCATAGTCATTGTGTAACAACTACAATATGATGGATGATGTTTAAAAGATCAAAATAGTAATATCACAATAATCTTTAAGTTATTCGACATCATGAAGATGAATAAAGTTAACTTTATTACAATAAAATTAAAACTTCTCATTTTTATATGAAAACAAAGTCATGAGCTAATTTTAATGATCATGTAGAGGTTTCATTAAGAGTTAGGACAACCTTGGATAAATTTTTCTAGTTAAGTTCTTTCCATCTCAAATTACATCCAAGTTAAGGAGAAAAATAAGTCAATTCAGACAAAAAAAAATATGAGATATTATATAATATTAGGGACTGATTTAAAAATTTATTGAAGAGATACTCAAAACATAAATTTGAATTATAATTTTAAGCTCGGATCTTCTACAATAGTTTGAACTACATAACGAAATGCACACTTGATACAGTATCAGGTGGTTCTATTGTGAACAAATAATCCGAGAAAACTCATTTCTTATTTGAAGAGCTAATTAAAAAATGATTATTAAATTCTGAACGAAAGAGCATTTGGAAAGAAACAAACTAGAGTATTGAAGTTATATAGATTGACGACAATAAATGCTAAACTTAATGTATTTTTCAACATATTTGAAGCCAAAAATGACAAAAGATCTAATGTGAGAAAAATAATTATTTTACCACAACAAGAAATAGTCATCCAATCTCATGTATCAAATGAAAGAAGCTAATATTTTGTAAAATAAATGATTCATGTTATATCATAATACGTCTACACATTGTCATCCAAACGTGAGAAATCATAAAAGATTATCATACGAATGACATAAGAATATGCAGTAGAACATGCACAATATCAAAAGAATTTTGAAAGTAACTCAATGAGATATTAAATATAATAAGCTTCAAGTTCTAATTATACCTACCCAAAGAAAGTTAAAAAGTCATGATATAAAAATAACATTTTTATACTACTCACAGAGACAGAGGATAGCGATGCACAAAAAACCAAATAAAATGAATAAAAATAATGTTTTTTCCATGAACGCAATGATGAAAATTATTAAGAATTAAAATTGAATAATTCGCATTAACAATAAAGGAGGAGCATCGATAAATTACTAAGTAATATCAAAGTGAATCCAAATAAGTGCATGTCCATTATACTTTGAAGTGACAAAAAATTAGGACAAAAAATAAGTTGACATTATCATAGTGCTGAAATATTTCCCAAAGTTATGACATTATCAGAGCTCGCCGCCCAACTTACGCCACCAACTACCACATGTGAAGAAGTGAAATTGAAAGAAAAGATATAAATTAACCAATGCAACAAATAGAAGAATGACGTGCCAAGAAATGATTATACAAACAGTAAACAAACTCTTCATCCTAAGCTTCCTTTTCCACAAGAGTTTTAAAAAAAAACTAAATGAGCAATTCAAGAGATTCCTCCATATCTTCGGGAAGTTGAAAATCAATATCCAATTCACTGATGTTTTATCTCAGATATCACACTACATGAAGTTTATGAAGAACATCATTATAGCAAGAAAAAATTAAAGACATTAAATGATAAGTATGATCGAGAAGTATAATATACTAATTCAATGTAAACTCCCAAAAAAACTCAAAGATCCAAAAGTTTTATGATTATATGCATCATTGGGAAGCACATTTTCCAAAAGATATTATATAACTTAGGAATAAATATCATTTTCATATCATTGTCTATTGTGTAAAGGTCAATTTTTGGTGAGCTAACATTAACTTCTCGCTCGCTACATGTGATAGATTGATCAATCAAGTTTTCTAAGAAAATTATCAAAGATATACTAGTCAATATTAGAAAATTTATTCTTTCAACTAATTTTGTTGTGTTCGATATGGAAAAAAATATGTATGCCCAATTGATCTTTGTGATCAATCTTAGTGACTAGACAAGTATTGATTTGACATAATAAAGAAAGAATTTATATTTAATGTGGGAAAATAGCAAATAAAATTCAACTCATATTAAAGTCGGTAACTTTTAGATGATTATGAGAAATAATACTGAAGAATAGATATTCTCTTACGCACGACATAAAAACAAAATAGGAATTTCAAATGAAAAAAACTTTCTAGAAGAGTGTTGGCCCAAAGAAGATTAAAAAACTAGAGAGCTAAAAGTAATTTTGAATGAGAAAAAATGTTATAGTAACCTATGAAGAAGAAAATAATTTTGAATTCACAATATTTTTCAAAGTCATAACAATAGAAGAATCAAAGACAAATTATCTTAAAAATATAAAGAAAGAAGCTAAAATAATAAAATTCTCAAGTCAAGAACAAAGAGAATTAATAGAACTTTTATGATTGCAAAAAAAGTACAAAATGAGAAAAATTCACTACTAATTATTGATGTATAAGGAGACAAAAACAAAGCATAGATCACTATCAATATATATCAAAATGAAAAAGATGACAAAATTGTTGTACATAAAAAAATTGACTTTTACAAAAGTCACAATTATACAAATAGAATCAATGAAGGAATAAACCACTATAAAAGAAAAAATCATGACTTACATGAAACAAAAGCTGAAAGAGGAAACATCAACTCATTCCATATTCACGAAACAATGATTCTAAAGAGAAAATGTTTATGCTACTACTTCACAAAAGATGGCAACATTAGTGAATGTGATCACACTCAACGATGTTACGACTACCAAAAAAATCTTAACATTTGCCAAAGAACATCCCAAAGAAATAAACCTCAATAGAAGGTCCGATGATGAAACAAAAACTAAAAGAGAAGACTGCAACTCATTCCATAGTTATGACACAATTGACCCAGAGAGCAAATATGTATGTCATGACTTCACAAAAGGTGGCAACATTAGTGAAATTGATCACACTCAACAATGTCACAGCTATTAATAAAGTCAAGACATCTACCAAAGAACATCACAAATGAATGAACCTCATAGATGATCTTACCAATTAAAATGAAGATCAAAAAATTAGTACAGCTAAGAACGTAAAAGATAGCACTACTTGGGAGCAGCCCCGAGATTTATTTTTGTGTTGTGCTATATCTTTTTATATTTTTATATACATTCACTCAAATACTTAAATATACACATAAAAAGTTATGACAACCAAACTCAATTACAAATTTCTTACATAACAAACAAAGTTAAGACACACAAACTCACTCACAAATATACCTTAAAAAATCACAACACAAATTTACAATTATTTTTTATCAACCACGTATGGAACCCTAGCCCTACAAAAGGCCACAAAGCAGAATTTTTTTTTAAAAATCTTATCCTTCTCTACTGATGATGAAAATTGTCGCAATGCCCATTTTCAAAAATCAAAACTACAATGGATGACAAAATACTAATTTTAAAGCTTAAACATTTTCTAAGACTTCCTCCCAAGTCATGGTCCCCGAACCAATATTTTTGACAAAAAAACGAAAGATAAATAATGTCTATCCTAACAGAGACAAATTTTATTAGTGAGCAAAAATATGAAGAATTTATCTACATTTTCCAGCCAGTGATAGAAAGGAGAAATTTGAACAAATTTTGTAAACATACAAGACAATAGATACTACGTATAAAAAATTTAATATACACTCTCCTCTCATTATCCTTTCACATGACAGTCAAATAATAAGGTATATAGCTTATAATATAATATTTCAAGCATAGTTGTGAAAGGCACGCCTAGGCTCAGGCACAGGCGAAGCGCAATCATGGCACCCCGCCTAGGACGAGGCGAGGCTTCTTCACACAGTCACATGGAAAATAGCAAAGGCTTCTTCACACAAACTTCTTCCCACCTTCATTGAGGCGAGAAGCTCTCCATAGACACGCCTCCGTCCAAGTAAGTCATCTTCCTCAGATCCTCTTCATTTTTCCTCCATCCAGGCGAGGCTTCTTCCTCTTCATTTTTTTTTATCTACCGGCATTGGGAATTGCAGGAATGGAAGTTCTTGTTTGCTGCAAACCAGACCAAAACAATCTCGTTTGGTCTCTTTGGGACATAAAACGACATTGTTTTTTGTTTTTTTAAAACCTATAGAAAACAACGTCATTTTGGATTTCAGTCACTTATCCAAACAATGTCATTTTGGATAAGTCATTTAAACAGTTTCAAAACGGTGTCGTTTTGAACTGTCATAATCCAAAATGACGTCGTTTTAGAATGCTCGGGTTTTCAAAAAAACTATTCTGGCATCTAAAACGACATCATTTTGTGCCAAAAAGGGCCAAAACGATGTCATTTTAGCTGCAGAACCCTAAAATTTGACATTAATACCTCCAAAACCCAAAAACTCACCATTTTTTCCGGCCCCCATTTTTGCTCAGTTTCAAGCCAAACCAAGAGGCTGCACTGCCAAATAATGTAAAAGAGTAAAAAAAAAACCAAAAATCAACCAAACTAGACAAGAAAATTGAAAAAAAAAATTGAAAAAAAAATCTCTCACATCAATTGGTATTTACTTCCTTTCTCTATTTTTATTTTTTTTTCTTTACTTTATTGATGATATTGGTTCATGATTAAGCTTAGGTAAATGAGTAATGATTCTCATGATTCATGATTCATTTATTTTTTAAATATTTTATAATATATTTATCAATTTATATTTTTCAATTATTATTGTGTTGTAGTTGATTTGTTTTAAAGTTGAAAGAAAGAAAAAATAATTCTAATGGCAATGAAAATGAGATTCAAGTTGGTTATACAACTACTTATGGAAGTGAGAAAGAACCTGGAATAAAAATATGTTCGGTTGCCTAATACACAAGATTTGAATAAAATTATTTGTATTGTTTGTGATAAGATAACCAAGTGAGATATCTATAGACACAAATAATATCTTGTTGGTGGACAAAGAAATGCCAAAAAATATATTAAATGCCCGATTCATGTTAGACAAAATATGAAAGATTATATGAATGAAAAAAAGAATCAAAATGAGTAATTAAAAAAGAGAAATAAAAATTTTTATGAAGATTTTAAAGACATTGATGAGGAAGTTAAAAGTAAAAAAACTGCTTATAATATTACACATGGAGAAAGTAATAGAGATAGAGGTAGTGTGAAAAGATATAGAGAGAAATGGCCAATCAATTATTTTTTCACCCCTAATGCGAAAGTGATAGTTCAAAATAGGAGTGAAAAAATAATTCAAACTACTATAAATGACCCCTACAAGAAAGAAGCAAGGGAAAGAACTTGCTCTCTTATTTCAAGGTAGATATATGATGTTTTCATTCTATTTAATATGGTCACGTATACAAGTTTCTAACTCATGATTAAGACTATTGATCAATATGATGTGGGGATGAAGGGACCAAGTACATATGAGATAAGAGTTACTCACCTTAAGAAAGAATCAAAGCTTACAAAAGATTCTATGAATGATCATGAAATGGAATGAAAAAAGAATGAATATTCTATTATGTCAGATGGATTGACCGATAGGAAAGCAAAAACTTTGATAAACTTTTTTATAAATTATTTTAAGGGAACCATGTTCATGGAATCCATTAACACTTTTTCAATGATTAAGACAGGAAAGATGATGTTTGAACTACTTGACAATTGGGTGGACCAAGTTGGTGAAGAAAATATAATTCAAGTTATCATAGATAGTCACTCAAACTATAAGATCGTAGGTAATAAATACTACTATTAGGACTTGAATAAGTAAAATTTTATTGATTTTAATATATGAATGATGTATTTTAATTTATTATATAACATGATATAGGAAGGATATTGCAAAAAAAATGACCTAATTTGTATTGGACATCATGTGTCGCACATTGCATTGACTTGATATTGAAAAATAATCGAAAACTACTAAACATCAAAAGGACTTGGAGAGAGCCATATCACCAAATGACTATATTTATAACTATTCAGAATTGCTCAACAAGATGAGGTATTTTACTGGACAAAAGGAACTGCTTAGGCCTGCTAAGATATGATTTGTCTTGCTTACATGAGCAAAAAAATAATTTAAGAAAGATGTTCACAAGTACAGAATGATCAGAAAGTAAATGAACAAAGGAGCAGAAGAGGAAGGAAGTGGCTAAAATGATCATAATGCTTTCTTTTTAGAATACTATCATATTTTGTTTAAAGATTTCAAGTCCTCTAGTTCGCGTTCTTCACTTGGTTGATGGTGAAAAAAAAACTCTTATAAGAAATAGAGTGCATATAAATACATATCAAAGAAATTCAATACTTATTATATTAATAATGAAATTATATATCAAACTGCATGTGTCAACACACTTCCACAAAATATGATGGCCAAAATAAAGAAATAATATTTAGTTGAGGCATTTCGAACACCCCTATTTAAGAAGAATATTCCAAATCATTTTTGGGGAGAGATGATTTTAACCACAAATTACCTCAATAATTAGATGTTATCTTTTATTTTTTATTGACACGTACTCTTTTAGATAACATATCTTGGAGAGTGATCGTTTAACCCACCTCCCAAAATTTTGGAGAATACTTATTTTGACAATGATTCCTCCCTATGATGAGATAAGATGGCACTCAAGGTTTTAAGATATATTTTTCACTTATTGACATTATCATTTTTGTCAAAAAGGATACTAATATGATTTTAGTAGATGTGTCAATCAGGTTGGACAAGACTAGCCTGACCCAATTTTAGGTGGCCCGGCACAGCTTCATCACAGCCAGCCCAGCACGGCCCGATGGCCTGGTTGTAATGAACCCCTGCTGGGTCATGCTCAGACATGCCAGAACCAAATATAAGGCCTGATTTTTCCCTTTGGGCTGATTTTGGGCTAGGTTCAAGCCTAGTTTGAGCCATTTTGAAAAGTTTTAATTATTTTAATCAAGAATATTAAAAATATTATAAAATTTTAAATTTAATTATTTAATACTTAATTAGTTAAATATTTAATTATTAAATTAAAATAAATAATTTTTTAAATTTTTATTTTATTAAATTAAATAAAATATTAATTTTAATATAATAAACAATTAAAATTTAAAATTAATAATGTCTGAATTAATAAAACTAAAATATTAATATAAAACAATATAAATCATAAAAAATTAATATTCAAGAATCAAACCTCATACTAAAAATAATATGGCAAAAAGATAAACAAAGACAATGTAAATCTAAAAAAAATCAAAATGAAAAATATCATCGGCAGGCAGTATTACAGCATATGATCAATGATGATATAAGATAAGTATCAGTGTCTCAATCAGTCAATCATCATAAATTATTAAATCGTCATCAATATTAATATCGCACGGATCATCATCAACAACCAACTCATCCGCTTTTACTGAAATCCCAATACAATCCTAAATAGTCAAGCTTGAATCCTCTCAATCCTTCATGTATGCTAATACTTCAATAATATCTAGCCATAATTTGAATATCCTACCCGAAATCACATTCACTACAACAGAAAAAATAGACTCTGATGCTACGCTTAACACCGAAGAAGTTAGTAAATCTCGTGTCATCTTAGATAACACGAGATAAATGAATTCATATGATTTCCACTACTATAAAATATCAAGATTCATATTATCAGAATGTGATAAAATTAAATAATAATTAATATTTAAGTATGAGACAGATCGCTCCTATTCGACGGTTCACCCCGTAGTTTTCCTCTTGCTACCTAAATGAAAAAGTCATCAACTCCAAATACGATATTCATGCCCGTATTCAGAGCATCACTATTACTACCACCAAGCCTAGTATCATAGTATATAAATAACTCAGTCAACTTCTAGTAAATAAATCCTTCAGGTGGATCTTCCTGATTCATGCATGGGGATATGTATGTCAAAATATTTTCTACCCCTACCACCTTAACACTATGATCCATGCAGGTAGTCGAATAATAAAAAGATAAAATAATTGACCAGTACTTTAAGTACTTGATTTTCATCTCTATGACCATATCACTAAGTGTCAGGTCATATCTATACTTTCTAAAAATGCTACTAATATTTCAAATGCACTTGAGTGCACTACAAATCGTGAGAGTATAAACTGACAAACACATATACATATTCGTTGTATCAATAAAAATCTTCAATAATTTCATAAATAAAATTCGTGTAGCCCTGTCAGTATCATCAATAATAAGTTCGTCATATTTACTATTAAAGTAGTTGAATATCACGTGTTCATATCCAACACATAACTCCAACATAAGATATGTGTAATTCCAACGGTATCTCACATCCGATTAGAACTTTTTCTTTAGACTCACATACAAATAGAGACTACCAAACTCATGTTGTCTGTAAAACGTGCAAAGATATTATAGTGAATTACATATATTTTCTAAAGCTAGGGCACACACATTCATCCCCGCTTGTACTATCAGGTTAATGACGTGATACATGCATTTAAAGTAGAAAATCTCTCTTAATGGTCAATCTCTAATATTTCTAACAAATATGTAAATCGTTACTCTATTATTAGATATATTATGAAATATGATACTTAATATTTTATTTTGAATTTTATATTCTCTAAAAATTTTTATCAAGTGCTTAAAAATGATCGAATCATTATGAGAATAAAAAATCTCAGAGAATCCTAATATTTTTTTTACTTAGTGTTTATTTTGGAATCTACATAGTGAGTGATGAGGCATGCATAAAGATGCATCATCGTGACTAGTCCAAATATTGGACATTATCATGATTTTAAAAAGGGCAAAGCGCACCAAGACGTAAAGGTTTCTTGGAGCCTTGAGGCTCAAGACGCACCTAAAGCATGGGCTTTTGTGAAGTAAAATATGACTTTAGATGCACATAAATTTTTATTAAATATGATTCTATTAATAAAAAAATAAATGTTTCTAATATTTAAATAAATTTTGATGAAAAAATAAATAAAATTATATAAATTTCAATATATAATTATAAATTTTGAGAATAAATACATTTTTTTAATAAAACTATAGTATATAAGGCGCGCCTCTTCAGTAAGGCGCATGCCTTGGAAGGCGAGGCACTATAGCTAAGGAGTGGTTGTGCCTTGAGCCTAGGAGTGCATTAAGCACGCCTTTTACAACTATGGACATTACGAACACCATTTCACTATAATCACTAAATTCATTAATTATTATTTTTTTCTAACTTATAATATTTTAGTATATCTTTCCTAGATGTGGACCTAAGAACCATATGATATGCAGACTAAAAATATGTTTGTATGATACTAACGACTCTTGGATTCTCTGAAAATCTAATCTAAAGACTCGTCGTGGTAATCATCTTAGTCATGACTTCCCTCTCTAACTCGTTGTGATATATGAAGGATATCAATTTTGAGGCTAAACTGGATCCAGCCTCAAAGAACCCATTGCTGAGTTGTGTTTGCCTAGGATATAATATATCATGTTATTTGGTGCATAGTTTGGCACGCATCTTGAGGTGCTCAGTCCCACATGAACTCTTATAACTTAAATTTTTTTTATAATATTTGAACTATATTTTGGATTGAGGCGACCAAAGAAACCAAAGTTTCGGTTGCCTCGAATATTTCCGTATAGTTTTCGTTATCTAAATTATAATTAATTTCATTTTCATAATTAAAACTATAATTTATCATTTTTATTTTTTAGATTGGACTTATGAGTTAAGACTAGTAGAAAAAGACTTTAGATTTTAAAATTTAAAACTTAAAAACTAATAAATAAATAAATAAAATATTCGTAAATCATAATGCGTAAACTTTGACTTTTTGATGTCCTCACCGCACGCACACCACAATCCACACCACGCCTGAGTCCTGCAAGGCAACACCAAAAGAAAGAGCCTAAGAGAAAAAAGAATAGAAAAAGAGAGAAAAATTTTTGTTTTGAAAACATAGTTATATGAATGAGGGAGAGGAGTTTTATAGATTTTAAAAAATTATTTTTTTTAAAAAGATATTTTTTGGATTTTTTTTAATTTTTTTTTTAAAAATCAGGCAGAATCCTTAGGGCCGTCGGATTCTGCCTAATAGCCGTTTGAGGCAAATTCCAACTACTTGGATTTTAATTTTTTTTAAGACCGTTGAGTCGGTTCAAAGATCGAACCAACCCAAATAGTCGTTGGTTCTAGAAGCTTAGGCTTCTAGAACAATTTGGCTCAGGCCGAGGGGATAAGAAAAAAAGACTGTGGGTTGGGTCAGTGGGGTTACAAACTCGGCAAAATTTCAGAACCGTTAGGCTAAAAGTCGGTCGTTTGGGCATTGGACTTCTGGCTGGGGTGGGGTTAGAGCACAGTTCAATTCATGCAGAAATTGCATGCCCACGAGCCCTCGTACTAGGCTATGTCTGGCCCGACACATGGCCCAATTAACCTAGGCACAGCACGAGCCATGCAATGAGCAAGCCCAGCACGGGCATGAGTCTATACCATGACATGATGTTACGTGTCGGGCCAGGCACGGGCACACGACCAAGTCGGGCAAAGTCGGGCCATGCTTTTTGGGCGGGCCCAGATCGTCCTGCCCATTTGACACCTCTAGATTTTAGCCAATTAACTCAATTTTGACATAATCATTTTTGAGGATAAATTATTTTTTAGTGAGCCTCTGAAGAATAAAAATCCAGAAGATACATATCGACTCATTACTTCCTTAACTCTCAATAGTCTCACTTGGACCTCCAATTAGGAGAGAGAGTCACATAACTACTACCTATAAACTTGTAAGTCCATATTATAATGATACTTCAATAAAATTATTATATATACCAACGTGTATAAATCTTTATGACTCTTTAAAAGAATGAGATATCTCAAGAGAGAAAATTTTCCTTCGATCCAGACAACACAATAGCTCATAAATCTACTCAAGTTTAAACTCGTAATGAATTAGAATCTGAAAAACTTGACCACTCAGAACTTAGGACATATACTAAGAAGATAAGACGTACATAGTCTGCTCAAATCAAAGATGAGTTTATCAAGGAACTAGATGATATTACAGTCAGCTCTTTTATTCTTAATCTTCAATTCACTCTCCAAAATGAATAGAGGAGTTATACTTGGTACTCGAACACATAGGTATTGTTGTATATATATTTTCTCTATTTTACTTCATTTATTCTTTATGGTACTAAAATACTCAGATCTTCTTCAAAGATATTATCTCACCCATAATGATGTAAAATCATATTGAAAGAAATAGATCTCATCTACTTAAATTAGACTTAGGAGCTAATATAACATTTCTTTATAATAATAATATATATGTGTCCACCTTCGGCATCGTCGTATGCATGTTTTTTTTTCTTTTATTTTTATTACTTTTCTTTATAATAATAAAATACTTGTGTCTCCTTCGGAGACATTATCTCACCCAAGATGAGATAAAATTATATTAGAAAAAAAAATCTCACTCACTTCACTGTGCCTCGGAAACTATTACACCTTACAAGAAAGTCAATTATCGATTATAGGTAGATATTCATAATGGAGCCCAATCCAAATTGGAATATAGATCGTATTAAGTTGAGACTTATAGGGATAAGATTCATACAAATATTGTGTCGATTATCTAGATAGGTTTCTTTACAATGATCTTAAAGAATATATATATGGAGCAGCCACCTTGATTTAGAGAACAATATGATCAAACATAATTTACAATTTATAATTTGCAAAAAACACTACATAGCCCAAAAGAGTTACCAATAGCTTAGTTGCAAGATTTTTGCACGCAGTCATCTCATTCGATTAATTAATTTATACCAATGTATTATGAATTTTTTTTTTATTTTTCTAGAAGAGCTCTAATGGCAAAGCAATTTTACTCATTATATATGTAAACGATATATTAATAACAAGAAAAAAAAATTGAGAATTGCTCAACTCAATGAACATCCTTAAGCTTTAAGTATAATTCCAAATAAAAAATCTTTAAAAACTCATATATTTTCTTAGCATTAAGATGATTTATTTCAAGAAATATATTATCTTGTCACAATTTATGTATGCGCTCAATAGTTTTATAGTAATTGGACTTTTTTGTTGTGCTCCAATAAATACTCATATAAATTCAAGTACATATTTTACTTCTGATGTGATATCTACAGTTGAGTATACTACTTACAGAAAAATCATAAAAAATATTAACAATCTAATTATAACCCAATCAGATATAACATATATAATCAGTATAATTAGACATTACCTAGATTATCATTGATAAATTATAAAAGAAGTTATTTGCATACAGATGTATATGAAAATGTATTCAAGGCTTAGAATCTCTTTTTGTGATCATAAGTATTTATAATTAGTCGAGTATTCAAATTTAAATTGGATAATAGTTTGCACTGAAAAAAGATCTACGATAAAGTTTTAGAATTTTTATAGAGACAAACTTGTATCTTGAAAAATAAAAGACTTTATTATTTTGAAATCAAGTACAAAGATAGAGTTCAAAAAAATAGTAATTATTATTTATAAGATACTTTAGATTTGACACCTACAAAATAAGATCAAGTATCTATTTTCTTTTCTAATTATTTTTTATTCCGATAGTCAACGAGACATATAGCCTTAAATATAATATCTTATGAGCAGATAAGACACATAAAGGTCTGCATCTTATTCATCAAAACAAATTCATGATAAAATATTCATTATAACATATATTTGGATAAAAGAGAAGCCAGTGAAGATCTTCATGAAAGTCATAAAGAGACATTCATACATTCATTTCTTCCAAACTTGACATTTTGAACTTGTAAACATCTATTTGATGAAAAATATTAAAATTTCTTTTTAGCTTATTATATTTTTTTATGTTATATTGATGGAAGCACCCAACTTGTTGGTTATCCCAATAAGTTTTGCATATTATTTAAGAGCATTATGTATGATTCTTTATATTAAATGTTATAGTTTATTTCTCACTTATAGATTTATACAATATTATTTTTTATATGTAAAGGATGAATAAATTTTAATTTTTTCTCAATAATATACATTTATCCAACACTTCAATATAAAGAAAAAATATAGTTCAAACCCCAAAAAACCTACTGACACACAATAATAATAATAATATTAAGGAAAAAAACATCAGCATAGGAACACTCAAAGTTCCAAGTGTACTCCTTCCATACATAATTAATAATAGAGCCGATCGTACTCAATGAATAAGACATCCACTTATCGTGTGACGTAAGAAAGATCAATATCTCGATAGTATTATTCGCAAAAATCAGAGATATTATATTTGATACTTACCATCATACCCGAGGCTCGATCAATCAATCAATAATATAGAGTAAAACTTCAAAAAAATTAAAACAAAAAATTATATATATGCTACTCCTACAACTTAGCATCTCTATTAGATGAATGAATACTACAGGGAAGAAGTAAATAATACTTTACAGCTAAAACTCTATTTGTCAAGCTTTTGAGAACTTGAGCAACAACAAAAAGTTGACCCAATTTAAAATATGTTTTATGAGGTTGGAGCTGTCATACAAAGAAATCAGTTGTATACTGGATGCTTGAAACTGAAAAAAAAAAAGTATATAAAAAGCAAACCATTACAGCTCAAAAATTTACTAAAATGCTTCAGCTGAAAAAAATAAACAAGCTTCAACCAAAAAAAAAATTAAAGTGAAAAACAGCTATTAAAAATCTTATCTAAACAAACACCGATACAATAGATTCATCATTCCCAATAACATCCATTAAAGGGAACAAAGTTGAAATTGAGGAAAGTCAAGTAACTATCAATAAGATATTCAACCATATGTGAAATAAGATCTACATCTAGTTAGCTAAAATATAGACCAATACAGCACTAACCAATGTTGCCTGTAGTGACAACTAAAGCATACAACTGTCAATTTCAAATAACTTAACACTACTAGATAAAAAGAATTTCCACAAACAGATTAATGGAGGTTAGCCAAGAAAACATAATTTAATTGAATACACATTTTACCGCACTGTACACAACCACATATCAATAATCACAACCTTTCATTATTTCTGTTCCGTAGGAATTGGGATTAAAAATCATTCCTCATTTGATGCAACTGAGTTGCCATCATGTTGCAATTCAGAATGCTGACCAATATAAGTATTGTTTTCTGAGGTAACCCATTCTTCATGACCTGATGAAGAAGCTTCCATGGGCTCTACATGTCTTAGACTTTGAGTATTATCTAAATTTAATTTGGGGCTCAATGATAAGGATGTAATACTAGCTTCACGATCTGCTCTAAGCCTCTTACATGGTGATTTATGTGCCACTATCTTCGCTCCTATAGCCTGAAAGAAGATAAGTATTAGAAAAGATAGAGAATCACTAATTATAGTTGGTGTTTCAGCAGAAGAAAACATCTGTTGTTGACATTCAGCAACTTTTAGTTCAGATTACAGTTGGTGTTTATATTTATAATAGGCATACCCAACATATAGATTGTCTCAATCATTTCTTTCTATTATATATTGAATTAGTAATCTCTTTGCATTACAGTACTATTATATGAGTTTTTTATTCTATTATTTAACTGTGTACGTGAGATACGCTTGCATTAGGAATCACAAGCTCGGATAAAGGAGAAAGATATATGTGCGTGTGGGCAGGTGTGTGGGTTTGAGTATATGGTTTGTATGTGTATGTTTGGGTGTATGGATGTGTGTGTGACTTTGGGTGTGTATGTGACTCTGTGTATGGGTGGGTGAGTGGGTGTGTGTGTGTGTGTGTGCCTCCATGTGTGTGTGTGTGTGTGTGATTCCATGTGTGTGTGTGTGTGACTCCATGTGTGTGTGTGTGTGTGTGTGTGTGTGTGTGACTCCATATGTCTATCATTCCTCCACCTCTGTGAGCTATATTGGCATTGCCAATCCCAAGCCAGAATAAAGAAGAATGGTTGCGTTAAATAGATAATGTACCATAATAATCTTATCATAATTTTATTGTTAATCCTATATTATTGATATATGTTGATGCTAAGAAGTTACATGTTTTTAAGATATTATGCTACATAATCCAAATATAGTGGATTGGTAACAATTGTTGCGACATCATCAATCATAGTGACAAATCTAAGGAGATGAGCAAAGAAATCAGCTCAAATTAATAAATTTATTGTATGTTCATGAAATATTAAATCATTAAATAATAAATATTTGGATTTAAATAATATCCTAGAAGATAAAAATATTAATAATAAATGTTTGCAAAAGACAAAATAAAATAGTTAAAAGTCTAAGGATATTAAAAGTTATAAGCTCTGATAGATAAACAAAAGAGCAAGTAAGAATAATATTAAAATAATTGTGAAAAAAGAATTAAAAGATAAAATAGTTGAGAATATGAAAACTAATAAAAAATGCATAACAATCAAATTAATAGTGGATGAAAAGATTATATATGTAATTAATGTTCATGCTTCATAAGTAAGATTCGATGAAAAAATAAATAAATAATAAAATTACTTATTCCTACATGTGACTCCGTGTGTGTGTGTGTGTGTGTGTGTGCGCGTGCGTGCGCGTGACTCCATTATGAGCTACACTTGCATTGTCAATCTCAAGGCTAAAATAAAAAAAGAATGGTTGAATCAGATAAACAAAGAGACTTAATAAACTTATCATAAATTTATTATTAATCTTAAATTACTAATATATGTTGATGCTAAGAAATTATATATTTTAAGCAATGCGCTACATAATCCATGTATAGTGGATTGATAAGGATATTTATGATGTCGTCAATCATAGTGATAAATCCAAGGAGGGGAGTAAAGAAATCAACTCAAATTAATAGATTTAGAATATGATCAAGAAATATTAAATCATTAAATAATAAATATTTATAATCATTAAATGATAAATATTTGGAATACAATCATTAAATGATGAATATAAAATCATTGATAGATTTTTTCATGAAATATTTATAATTAAATCATAGTGACAAATCCTAAAAGATAAAAATATTAATGTATGATATTTACAAGAAACTAAGTAAAATGGTGAGAAATCTAAAAAATTAAGAGTTATAAACTCTGGTATGTTAGGAAAAAAACATAAAAATAGTATTAAAATAATTGTGGGAAAAAAATTAAAAAATAAAATTGTAAAGATCAAAAAAATTAATGATAGACTTATAACAATCAAACTAATAGTAAATAAAAAAAAATTTCTGATATAATTAGTGTTCATGCTTCCCAAGTAAGATTTAATAAAAAATTAATTAAAAATCTTTGAGAAGATATAAATGAATTAATGCAAAGTATGTCAAGAAAATAAATAATCATAATTAATAAAGATTTAAATGAGCATATAGGAATAAGTAATAGTGATTATCCGCTATATCATGGAAGAAATAAATTTTAAAAAAAGAATTAAATAAAAAGAATAATCTTAGATTAAATAAAAAAAATTAAATAAAAAATATTGTTGATACTTATTTTAATAAAAGAGGAACACTTTGTAACTTCTAAAAATAACTCTAATAGAAATCAACTATATTTTTTTCGCAATATAAGAGAAGATAAAATATTATGCAAATATCATAAGGTGATATTAGATAAGATTCTAGCCATTCAACATAAACAAGTTATAATTGATTTGAGTCTTGGAAAATATCATCATGAAAGACTTCAAAAAATTATCTAAAAATTAAAATGGCATAATCTAAAACAAAAAAAAAAGAATAAATAGCTTTGAAAAAAAAACTAGATAATGAAACTCATTGGTTTATGAGCATAAATGTGAATAAAATATAGAATAAAATATAAAATAAAATAACAAACTATAAAAAAATGTCTGAAGAAAATTTAGGTGTATCAAAATGAAATATCTACCAACATCAAAAACATGATTGGGAAAACATGAGTTTCAACAAATTATTAAGAATAATCATCCTTGTCTTCAAGAAATATAAAAAAAAATAAAAAATACTATAAAATTATATAAAAAGACAAAAAAATATAAAATAATGATAAGTGAAATTAAATTTAAGACATATAATATGTTATATGGTAAATAATAAAGTAAGAAATAAAAAAATAATATTTATTAACTGACTATGAAAAAAAAGAAAGAACAAAGGTATTAGTAAAATAAAATATATTAAGAATGAAACTAATCAAATTCTAACAAAAGAGAAATCAAAGAATGTTTGAATATATTTTCATAATCTTAAACAGACATGAATTTAAATTTGAATATTGAATATGATAAATAACTAGACAACTTTAAATGTGAAACTAAGATAAAACTCATAAAAGCTACCAAAAAAATTACTAAATATGATAGATAGCAAGTGATAATTACTTGTAAAGGTGGTTTTAAAAAATAATTCTCCTAAAGTAGGGTGGGTGGGGAAAACTCCTTCCTTGGAAGCTCGCAAGCTCCTTACGAGCAAATCGGAGCTCAATTATGAGCCCCATGTTACAAGCTCGTTACGAGCTCGACATAAAGAGCTCGTATCAAGCTCTCGTGTAACAAGTTCTCGTGAGCTTGTAAGCAGCTCCATACGTATAGCACATAATGAGTTGTGGCAAGCTAGTGATGTGGAACTTCCTGAACTTTGATGAGCTCCCCAGAACTTGTTACGAGCTCATGAGAGCTTGTTATGTGAAGCTCATTATGAGCTATAGTGAACTCTTTATGTGGATCTTTTTTAAGAGCTCCCTAGAGCTCATGTTAGCTCCTTACAAACTAAGGGAGCTCCTTACAAACTCATGGGAACTCCTTACAAGCTCACTAGAGCTCCTTACAAGCTCACAAAAACTCATTACGAGCTCACTAGAGCTCCTTACAAGCTCACAAAAGCTCATTACGAGCTCGCGAGAGCTCCTTGCGAGATCATGGGAACTCTCTGAAGCTCACTGGAGCTCTTTGTGAGATCATGGGAATTCTTTATGAAGTCCCCAGAGCTCAAGAGAACTCATTGAATGGAGCTCATTAGGAGCTCCGGTGAGCTTGTAACATGGAGCTCGTAACTAACTCCCTAGAGCTCACATTTTCTATTTGCAAGCTCTAGTGAGCATGTAACGAGCTTCAATGTGCTCACAAGGAGCTTCAATGTGTTCGTAAGAAGCTAGCGGCAAGCTCGTGTGAACTTATAGAGCAAAAGTTTCTCATCCACCCTATTAGAGTTATTTTTATCAATTTTAAAATAATTGGCACTTTAGGAGAATTATTTATTAAAATCACCCTTATAAGTAACTATCACTTCTCACCCACTCTATTTGATAATTTTCCCTTAAAAAATTCATGGGGAAAATAAATGTCAGAAAATCAAAGAGTCTATGATTTGTTGAGTTGCTTAGATGTGTAACTAGACAACTTTATTGAGTTGTTTCTAATAATTTTCCTACAAACTTTACATATTGATAATAAGATAATTTTCATATATTTTCCTCATAATAAAGAATCTGCTTAAAACACAATGATAAATTAGTTGTCAAAATCAATTAGCATAATGATTCCATAAAAACTAGAAGATAACACTATAAAACAATAAGACACATCTTCGCTAATACTTAATTATTTTTATTTTGAATACTCATTATTATTTTTTTAAAATCACCCTTATAAGTAATGATCACTTCTCACCAAATTTTATTTTATTTTTACTTAGAAAAAAGAATATCAGAAAAATCATATAGCCTAAGATTTATTGAGTTGTTTAGATGTGGAACTAGACAACTTTATTGAGTTGTTTCTAATAATTTTTCTACGTATTTTTCATGTTGAGAACAAAATAATTTTTATATATTTTTCTCATAACTAAGATTCTGTTTAAAAGTTAATGATAAATTTGTTGTCAAAATCATTTAGTATAATAATACCATAAAAACTAGATGATAGCACTAAAAATTAATAAGACATATCCTCGTTAATTCTTAATTATTATTATTTTGAATCTTCATTATTATGATTTTATATATTCTTCTCAATTTGTAACTATATGTAATGTCTCATTACAAGAATTATCACTTAATAATTTAAAAGAATATATGCACTTAAGAAAATTATATGCATATCATTGTTGTTAGTTTTGAATTCAAAATCAAAATAATATCATACATATGAAGCATATGAGTTTGCATATTTTTTACTCAATTAAAATTATTGCTTTGTTGAATCAAATATATATCAAATCCATAAATTCTTGAATATCATTACTACCTTTAATCTACTCAATTATGATGCAATTAATGTCATAATTCTCATATTCATTATTTCCAAAATGTTCACAGATAAAAATTATGATACCAACAATTAATAAGTGGAAGTGATAGATTTTTCTCATATTTTTAAATTAGATGTCATATTTTTTTCAAAGAAATTTTAATTTATATAAGAGATTATCATGTTGTCAAGACTCATTAGATACTGTCTCTTTAATTTTTAATGGTGAAAACATCTAGATATTAATCTCTCTCAGATCTCGTTTAAAGAGAAAACCTTGTATACCAAATACGATAATCAATCTCCATAATAGATTGCAATGTTGTATTAGAATATTTGGTGAATTGAGGCAGCAATAGTAAAAATGACCATTATAGAGGGGATATCAATGGCCAAAATAGATCTTTTAAATCTCAAACAGTTGATGGTATTAAAGGTTATAAAAAAATAATTAAGAGTTTATAAAAATGAATCAATAACTACTTCTCGTATATGTGGCAAACGGGTCAGGCCGGCCCGGCCCATTTTTTTTTGAGCACGGGCGTGCTTTTGTGTCGAGTCAGGCTTGGCACGGTTACTGTAATGTGACGTGCCTGGCCCGGTTTAAAAAAGCCGGGCCGGGCATGACCCGCCGTGCCGGGCCTGCTCGGGGCTGGCCCGGCCGTACAGGCCAAACCCGGCCATACATGCCTGGTAAAAAAAAAAATTTATTATTTATTGTTTTAATTTTTATTTTAATTATATAAATTATTAAATTATATATAAAATTATAGATAATGTATAATATTATATATTTATAATATGAAAATTTATTAAAATTTATTAAAATTACAAAGTTAAAATTTTTTTTATAATGAAATATAAAATTAGTTTAAAATTTATTAGAATTATATAATAGAGTTATAAATTTTTAAATGAAAAATTAAAACAAAAAAATTAATAAATCAATAAATTATGTTAAAAAAATTAAAAAGTAAAAAAAACATAAGCAAACCAAATGAAAAAAGACCAATCAACCATTAGATACCGAAGGTCCGAACCAAACAAATTAAAGTTTCAACGTAACGTATAAATAAAGTGTAAAATCAATAAAAAACAAAATATCGAAATCAAAAAACAGTAGATCATCATCAATCGTCAATCGGCATATCATGAGCATCATCAACCGTAACATCAAGATCAGTATTATATGGATCATCATCATCAGCAATCAACTCATCCGCTATCACAGTGATGCAGCTGCAGTCTCTGTCCCAGACCCAGCTCCAATACGATCATGGATGCTAAACCTCGAATCCTCTCAATCTTTCAAACAAGTCAAGGCTTTAATAATATCTGGACGTAATCTCGATCTCCTATCCAAAATCATATTCACTGGAACAGAAAAAATAGACTCTGATGCTACGCTCGACACCGGAGGAATCAGTAGATCCCGTGTCATCCTAGATAGCACTGGAAAAGTGGACTAATATGATTTTCACCACTGTAATATATCAAGATTCTTAGTATCATAATGTGATAGAATTGAGCAGTAATCGGTGGCGTATCAGATGTCCAGTAGGCAGCAGAGGGCAGGCACGATTGGGGGGGGGGGAGGCAGGGGACGGGCGGAAATTGAGGGGGAGGCAGGGGACGGGCGGAAATTGAGGGGGAGGCAGGCAGACAGGAATTGAGGAGGAAGGCAGGCAGGCGGGAATTGAGGGAGAAGGCAGGCAAGAATTTAGGAGAAAGGCAGGCGGACGGGAATTGAGGGGGAAGGCAGGCGGGCAGTAAAATAAAATAAAATATTTTAATAAAATAAAATATTTTTATTTTATAAAATAAAAATATATTTATTTATTTTATAAACTAAAATAATTTATTTTATTTTATTTTATTTTATAAAATATCTAATATTTATAAAAAAAATAATTTTTATTTTTAATTTTATTTTTTTTATCATGACGTATCCTAGCCGTATCCGAGTTTTTTAGAATTTTCCGTATCCGTATCCTAGCTTTTTAGAATTTGTCGTGTCCTCATATCCTGCCGTGTCGTATCCCCGTGTCTGTGTCCGTGCAAAACCAAGCAAAACATAAACACCAATACCAAAACCAAAGTCAAGACCATCTAGCTCTAAACATATTCCTACTCTTGCTTTGATTGATGAAGATGAAGAGATGATCTATTCATCGGGAGAGGAAGATGAAGAAGAGGGAGAGTGAAAGATTAATGATGGGGATGATATTGATGAAGACTTTCTTGATTTAGATGTAGATACATGAGTGTCTATTTTGTTTTAGAACTTTGAATGTTTATTATTTTGTTTTGAAAATTTGAATGTTTGAATGATGAGAGCACTATTAATATTTGATTTTTATCTTTGATGTTCTTTAGTTTATTATTAGATAAAAATTAAAGACTATATTTAGTAATATGTATAATTTTTATGTGTATTAGGCTGGGTGCGCCTCAAATAAAAAAGTCTGCACCTCAAGTACACCTTGCGCCTTAAGGCCCCAAAAGGCTTTTGCGCCTTAGTGCGCTTTGTGCCTTAAATAACTATGGTTGTCTGCGAGGAGTGTGAATATAATTTAGTGCACTACGTATATTATCCAACGCAGGGGAACACACATTCATACCCGCTTGAACAATCAGGTTAATCACGTGACACATACATCTGACATGAAAAATATCTCCTAATGGTGCATTTCTAATATTCATAACAAACATGTTGATCGCTACTCCATTATTAGATACGTTATTGAATGTGACGCTAAAAATTTTATTTTGAATTTTATATTCCTCAAAGATTTTCATCATACACTCAAAAATATCTGGGCAATCATGACAATGAAGAATCTCAAAGAATCCTGAAATTTTTTTATTCATAGTCCAGTTAGAATCTACATAGTGGCTGGTGAGACATGCATAAGATGATTCATCGTGACTTATCCAGATATCAGACGTCACGGACACCACTCCATTATATGCCATAAATTCATTAATTATTTTTTATTTTTCCAACTTATATATCTTTAGTATGTTATTCCTAGATGTAGACCTAGGAATCCTACGATAAACAAACTGAAAATATGTCTGCATGATGCGCACTACCCTTGGATCTTCCGAAAATCTGATCGAAAGATCCATCAATGTAATAAGTC
The DNA here is from genome assembly GCA_029783825.1 of Sapria himalayana. Taxonomy (NCBI): domain Eukaryota; kingdom Viridiplantae; phylum Streptophyta; class Magnoliopsida; order Malpighiales; family Rafflesiaceae; genus Sapria; species Sapria himalayana. The sequence continues at coordinate 125,619 of JAREIK010003123.1, forward strand.
TGACCATGCTGTCCCTACCCAACTCGCTGAAGTATATGAAGGGAGTAAACTTTGAGATAGAACTCGATCCAGTCTCAAAAAATTCAGTGCCAAATTGGATTTGCCTAGGATCTAATAGACCATGTTTTTTAGTGCATAATTCGGCATGTCTCTTAAGGTGCCCAGTCCCAAACGAACTCTTACATGTTAAAAGTCTCATATAATATTTACATTGTATCATTTCTTCTTCCTCACCCCTAACAATTTTTTGTTTTATTATAATAAAATGAGTTCAAAATACAGAAATCCTCCTAGTTTTTTGTTTTTTAGAAATTTGGGTTGAGACGACTAGAGAAACTAAAATTTTAGCAGCCTCAGACCTCTGTGTAATATTTTCATTTTCTAAATTTAAATATGTTTCATTAGTATTTATTATTTTTTAGGATTTTTATTAATCAGAATAGTTATTTAAAGACTAGATGACTGATTTTAAAATTTTCTATTTTTAGTCTAAAGAGAGAAACTAGAGAGAGAGAGAGTAAAAAAAAAAACTTAAAATAAATTATCCAGTAAAAGCAGTGAGGTCAATCACATACACGGTGCACCACAGTCAAGCTCAAAATTCAAAACTCAAGTTGAGATTCCCGAAAATCCAAGCCGAATACCGAAATCTCGAGTCTCGTGAAAGAGAAACAAGATTTTTGAGAGAGAAAATATGAGATTTGAGAAAAAAAATGTTTATGAAAAACATAAATGTTATAGAGAGTGTGGGTGGAATTTATAGATTAAAAAAATATTTTTTTTTTCAAAAAGTTTTTTTTTTGATTTTTTTTTTTAATTTTTTAGGGGGCAGAATCATGAGGGCCGTTGGATTCTGCCCCCTAGCCGTTGGAGGCGAGATCCAACAACTGAAATTTAAAATTTTTTTTTGCCTGTTGGGGGGGAATTGGGTTGGCTCGGGGGACTACGGGTCGGGTCCAATCAGACCCGACCCGTGGTCTTTTTTGCGGGAGGGGCGAAGCGAGGGGGACACGAGATGAACTCGTGCCGGTGTGTCGTGCCACGGGCACCAAACCGTGCCAGATCAAGCAAGGCACGGCACGGTTCGTGCCTTACCCAGGCACGGGATTTTCCCGTGACGTGCCTCCTGACAGGCCGGGCCGGGCCGGGCCATCCCGGTTGACACCTCTAACTTTTCACCATTATACACTACTTGTTAAAGATGAGTTGTCTAAATCATACTTTGTCAAACTTTTGATATTTAAGACAATAAAGAACAAAAAAGATTATTTGAGCGTGGTATAAATAAAAAAAATTAATTCAGAAAATAATAATTAAATTTCAATTAATTAATAATAAATATAATAGAGAAAATATATTAGAACATATCATTTATGTCATACATGAAGACAATGTCAACAATCAAATAATTTTAATTATCTTAGATAATATAATATTAAATTAAGAGGGCTATGATCATGTTCTACATCAAATATTGTGGTCATATATTAAAGATTTATTAGGGTCATATATATGTGTATCACATTATTAATTTAATGATAAAATCAGAAAGAATACTTAATGATGTGCTACAATTTTTTAGATTTGATATTTTCAAAAAATTATTTGAGTTGATAGAGTTCAATTCTGAAGAAATATTATGACTTGTTTTCCTTGCATAAAACAAGAATCCCTGGTAAGACTTCGGAAATACAATTGCACGGAGGAAGAAAAGGGTACATCACCATGCACCATTGTGGATACCATTGCACACCCATTGTGTGCGAGGAGCATCAAAGCCACTGCAATGACGATGTAATAAAGTTAGCACGAGGATGGGTGATGGTAAGAGACAGTTAGCGATGGAGACAGCATATTTTTTCCTGAGCAAAAACCACAATTAGAGCTAGGTAATTGACAGACAACTGTGACAGTGCTTTTATGGGCAAAAACCCAAGTTATAGCTCTGGGAAAATTAGAAAAAAGAAAATAAAATTAAATTCTAAGTTGTTTGGCATAAATTAGAGTTAACAAAAATCCTAATATTATGCAATTTGTTTTTTTAGAAATCAGAATTTAATACCACAATATGAAGATTTTAATAGCAGAAATAGATGAAAAAGAATTTTAATTAGTGTGCCAAGGCAAGAGGATGAGCCATGCTATTGTTAAAACTTTACACGAAATTGAAGAAGACTATCTGATTACTAGAATCATTCAGAGATTATCACATAATTGAAGTCTGTACACAAAATTAAGGAAAACTAGATAAAACTCATTTCTAAAATAATAATAGATCATTCATTATTTTTCAGATATTATTAATTATTTCACTCATTTTCTCACTTTAGACTTTTGCTTTATCAACATAAGAATTAATATTCATATTACCGGTAATCATATTATATCCGCTAAATGTTTTTCTTATGACAAAAATATCATTGCAGCTAATATTAAATATTTAAAAATTAGTGGATATGATAGTAGCTTAAATTTGTAACTTTTATTTGTCATACTTATTTTTGATTGTCATGTTAATTTACTCTATATGAATTATCTTTCTATACAATTCAACTCAAACTTTATTTTTATTTTTATTGATATTATTTATAGGATTGAGAGATTAAAAATATATATTTTTAATTGAGCATAATGGATTGTATATTCTCTTATTGATATTAAATTCTCTTGCTAGATATTTTTGTGTGAATGATCTTTTATTTGTGCATTCTCAGCTAGATCACTTATTACTGACCAAGTTGATAATATTTTATTATAATCTTGAAAATATTTCCACCCTAGAGAGTCAGACGTGTCAATTAGAAAAGGTAACCATAGTTTCATATCATATATATCAATCTGATTTGAGTAAACTCATTCAATCTAACTACATTCGGACATATGGAGACCTAGTAAAGATACTACCAAAGAGCATTTTAGATATTTAATTACTTTTGTTAATATATGCTCGAATTATACATCAATATATCGATTTCATGATAGATGACAAATTTTTTTTATTTTTAAGATATTTCATAAATAATAAAAAATAAATGTAATAAAAAGATAAAATAATTTAGATATGACAATGCATTAGAATATATCTCAAACAGATTCAATGCATATTATATGTATCAAAAAATTATATACTAGACTTGTGTGTTGACACACCTCAATAGCATATACTTGCTAAAAAAATTAAAGATATGATTGAAAATTTGAATACTCTTAATTAAAAAAAATATATAAAAATATTTTTTATGAAGATATTATTTAAATTGAAATCTACCTCATCAATTGAATATCATATTTTATCTTTTATCTTTTGTCAATGCATATCTTTTCATATTTTACATCCTAAAAAGATAGGTTATTTAGATTCTCTATGAGTGTTCAAGTATACTTGTTTACTATTTAATCATTCTCCATTATGAGACACGTTAGTATATAAGGTCTTGAGATATTTCTTCCTTAGATACTCTAGTATCTAAAAAGAATACAAGTATTTTTTACAAAAAAATCATAAAAATTTTAGCGAGTATAGTTCTTGTCTTCTTTGATCATGACTTTTTTTTAATGAACCAATAAAAATATGAATCTAAAAGTTATATTTGGATCTATTACTTTTTATTCCTTACATGTAGTCCTCTCTAGATCAAAAATTAGTAGAGAGAATTACTCACCGACTACATTCAAGCATATTAGTCTTCAATATGATGTTATTTCATGGAATCATATCTACAAATAAGTATAGATCAATTTAATTTTAAATAAAATGAGATATCCTAAGAAATTGGATATTCTTCATGCACAAATAATACAGTAGTCCACAAGACTTCCCAATATATTCTCGTATTGAGTCATTAATTAAGAGGCTTGACTACCTAAAACTTAAAATTTATACTAAGAAAGATAAGCATATCTGGTCTACTCAAATCAGAGGCAAGCCAGGTGAAGAGTCAGATGATTTGATAACCAACCACTCTAATCATGACCTTCGGATAGCTCTCCAAAATAGACAAAAAAATTATATTCAGCACTTGATTTTACAAATTTTGTTGTACTTTCATATGACCTCTCTTTTTGTTTCTTTTATTACTTTTCTTAATGATACTTGAATACTAAAATCTCTTTCTAAGGGATTATCTTGTCCAAGAAAGTGTGAGACCATGATAAAAAAGATGAACGTCATTCACTTTAATGAAACTTAGAAATTAATATCACAAGTTTCACGAAATTGATATTGTCGTGCTCTTTAGCTCATATAATAATGTTATTGGTCATAACAAAATCAAACATTCTTTATTTAACAAAAGAAGTAAAATATATATATATATTGCATGGACATTCATTCCCAAATCTATTATACAAGAATCTAAAGTTAGATGGTAAACAAGAAATATAATTAAAGTAGATGAATGCACACTAATAACATCACTAGTAACACCCAAGAAATAATATATAGTATACTTCTAAAAAAACATCAACACAACACAACCAATTAATAAATTCATAGAAAAACCAATATAAGTAGATCCAATAATTTATCATATAGCATGTGGACCTTGAAAAGCCAATCATAATTGAGCATTAAAAGTCCAGAACTTCACTTAAGTATGTCTCATCCACCCACTTAAAAAGTAGGTCAATATTGTCATTATGTCTCTCAGGTTTGTTGAAGGTCACGATCTCTAAGCTCTCTTGTTGTCATTATGTGACAAAGATGCTACAGTACTATAAATGAATCTACATGATATCACACTAAATCCAACCATTTTCTCCCACCTATTTGGTCAAAATACAATTTCACAAAAAAAAAATCAAAAAATATGTTTACAAAATTTCAAAAAATAAAATTTTGCTCAAATCATTATGGTATTATGCAACATATTTGAAAATGTGAATTTCAAAAAATAACACACTGTTTTTGGCCAAAAATAAACCCATGGAAGCTTATATATCAGTGTTTCCGTGTCAACCATAGTGTTAGTCACCACCGTAAGCAAAAAATTAAAGCTACTCACCCAAAAACTCATGTCGGCACCTTTTTCATCACCTCCGGGCTCCATAGCAAAATAAATCCAAAATACCCACTATGAGTGAGTATTTTATTATTACATGCGGAATTCATTGTCACCACCACCACAAAATAAATCCAAAATATCCACTGAGTGGGTATTTTACTGTTATATATAGGGTTCGACACTTCAAAAAGATGTGTCATCACCCATGCACCTTGAAACCAGCAACACATTGTTGGAATAAACACTTTGATACCATCAAAACCACTCTCATAAGGCTTGCTTCGAGAAGGAAATGAAGAGAGAGCAGAGAGAGAAAAAAGAAACATTGGAAAAATGGAAAAAATATTATTGAAAATAAAAAAGTAATTGTTTATATATATATATATATATATATATAATATAATTTGAGTTAGTCCACAAGTTATGTGCCCTCAAGTAAAAAAATATAAAGAAAAAATAATAAATTTAAAAAATTCAACAATACTTTTGATGAGAGCACTCAAACTATAAGTTTTCCCAATTATTGTTATCTATTATATAAAAGCATTTAATATATAATTTTCATTATAGAATATAATTATATATTATATTACATTATATAAAAGTATTCAATACTTTCATAATTTAATAGCATCCAGCTAAATGATTGAGATATACATGAGATAAAAATTTAAGGTGACATCCAAACATCATTAGTGCTGACAATTCATATTTTCTATCTACTAATAATCATGCACTTAGAAATTAGATAACTTTTTTCCATTCAGCTTTTAAAATTTTTTATTGCATTTTCAATTCGTCTTATCTCATGTATTTAGGATAACAATCATAATACAAAAGTATTATATTTTTTCAAATATCAAAATTATATGTTTTTTATTATTAATAAAATATGATTTATAATTAAAAATTAAAATAAAAGGATTGGTACCCTCACCCTCTCCCATTCCCTCGCCCTCATCCTCACCCTCCCCTCCCTCCTCACCCTCGGTCTCACCCTCCCCCTCGCCCAATCTCAGGTTCATTGACCCATTTTATTTACTGTCATTAGTTTGCAAAGAAATACATAACTAAGTTTATTATTAACATAAGTTTTTCAATTAAATTTTTGAAAGATCCTATACTACTTGATCTTATGCATATATATATTCAATCTGTTTATCGTGTGATCTCTAAGATAACCAATAAAAATGACGTAATAAAAAATTATAAAATAAAAAAATAATTAATAACCTTAAAACACAAAATTAAATGATCTTCATGATATTTAACATTTAGATATTAAATAAAAAGGAATTATCAAAATACGTAGATATTAATTATTATTCCATTTTATGACAAAATGACAAATAATTTACATATTTTAAATTAATTGAAATCATATGAATATATTTTTTCCATATTATTTAAAATAGCATATGATTTACTGATATTTCTGATGTCTAATAAATTTCAAAATATGTTATTTACTATGGCTGAATATTATTTCAAATAGTATGAACACATTATGATTATATACCATTGTGACGCTAGTATTTTTATAAGACAAAGGAACCTTGGATGAGTCTTCAAAATAAAATAAAAGAGTTACTAATATATGATGACTTACATAAATATATTAATACTCACACAGATTATGAACTATGATGATCCGAAGTAACTTATCACTAGTAGCATTAGGCTCGATCCAGCTTGCGTGCAAACGTGCATTTCTTCAGAGTAGTTTAGCCTTTACTATTTATAGTTAAATAAAATTTACTTTTTTATATATTTACATTATATTATTAGATATTATATATATATAATTATAATATACTAAATTAAACTATAAAAATTTAAATGAATTAAATGAAAGTTTAAGGAAGATGAGTCATAGCCCACAGGGCACAATACAGCTCACTGATGACTGGCCAGTCCAGTGTCAATGAACAGTTCCCATGCGCCATGCCATGGTCTCAAAGTCAGGCTTCTAGCTCATGGCTGCAGCCTAATGGATACCATGGAGGCTAACCCAGGCTAGCATGAGTCAGCCACGGGCAAAGCACGAAAGAATATCTGGGGCCTGGTCATGCAGATTTTACCCAGCCGAAACCCAACCCGACATGAGCAGGTATGACTCAGAATGACCGAATACTTTAGAGGTGCCATCGAACCATGTCAGCCTACCTTCTCCAAAGTTGTGCAGACACGACATGGCCTGGGTGTAGGAATCATGTCGTGTCCCGCATTGCACGATGGCCCAGCTAGACCTAAAAAATTTGGGTCGTGCTGGTCCGGCATGGCCTGATGAACACCTCTAAAGTCAGCCCATGCACGAATAGACCCATACCTAGAACAAACATGGGCCGGCATTGTGATACAAATCAGGCTATGCAATGTCGTAGGGTTTGGCATGCATGCCACAAAAGCATGAGCCACGACATGTCTTACAAAATCGGCCAATATTAACCAAATTTGGCTTAGGTCATTCCCTAGTCATTCCCCATATCTTTTAAGATTTCCTGACCCGAGATGGCACGTCAAACTCACGTGTCATTTAAGAAAAACAAGGCTGGATGAAACCAAGTTGGGTCAGGTTGAGCCCAAACTAGCTTAGACCTGACCCAGTCATTCCCCAAGCTCATGACTAGTGCCAGAGTCGTATCGGGTTTGCACATGGCCCAATGTGGGTTCCAAATGGGCCACCAAACCATGTCGGGATACCCTCTTTTAGGGGTGTGCTGAGTGAGGCTCATTTAGAGGTGTGCTGAGCTGACCTCAAAAGAGGTTTGCTGGGCTACCCTCTTTTAGAAGCAAGTCAGTCCAGCATGATGGCCCACTTGGGCCACAAAAACAACCAAGTCATTTCATCCCGACACGGCCATTTAACACCTCTACATAAGAATATTTTTCTCATATTGTGACATGAAAGAAAACTATTTTAGCCATTATATTAATTTACAAATATATCAATTTATGGAGATATAAAGTTTGTTACAATTATTATATTTTTCTTTGGAAAGTAATCTCAACTCTAGAAAACAAAAGAAATAATTTTTTTTTATCAAGTAAATAAACGCAATAATGAGTTGCGATTAATATAATTATCTGAATCATAAATTTTCTGAGGTTAATTTTTCTTTTCTAGGATTCCATATTATTTATTATAGTTGTCAAATAATCATACACATAATTTCCAATTTATTTTTTCATGAGCAAATAAAAACATATTGAGATTATCACTTCATTGGGAAAGAATATAAAATGAATTGATTGCGACTATTAATATTAATACTACAAATCAACACGTATAAATCTTCATGAATGCACCAAAATAATCACATTTTTTCCATCCACAACTAGCATATACCATATACATATGAACCCAAGGGGGTCGTTAAGATTAAAGCAAGATGTTTTTTTTTCTATTTCCGAATTGTATTTTAGTAGTGAAGGAGTGCTCATTGTAAAAAAGGGTACAATAATCATTTCATGTATTTAGATTTTCCATTGTCATGACATGTTCATGTTTGTACAATATTTTTATTTTTCATTTAACAAAGAGTTATTAAAAAAAACAGATGAACAAAACAAACAAATTAACAGCTGGAAGCCAAAAATGCCACAAGCAAACCTCCAACAGATGAACAAAACAGCCCTTAAAAAAAGCAAAATGTAAAGGAAGTAGAACTACCTGTTTTTCAAGTTTTTCCAACTGACGACGGAATTCATTTCGCTTCTGATCCAGGAGCTCCTGCTTCTTCTGAAATTCTACTTTCAGCTGTTCCAAAGTTTCCAGCTTCTTTTGTGGAGGAGGAGGAGCCTTGAGTCCATAAGCGATTAAAGACTTAGGATGTTCAGCTTCAAGCAAACATGTTTGAGAATTTTCTTTTGTTCTGCTAGCACTAAAAGGATGAACTGTTTTAGCAAAAGAATCATAACAAATGCAGCTTGGCCCATCATCAAGAATGCGATCACGGTTAGCCCACCATAACTTGATAAAGCGATTACCCATCACAGCATCAGGTGCTCTTAAGGCAGCTTCTGCCTCTTCTCTTTTTGAAAATTGAATAAAAGCCTTTTCACTATTTGATGGAACATAAATATCAATAACAACTCCAAATTTCTGAAAATGAGAAAGAAGTGATTCCCGCTTGTTGCTTTCTTGAGGAACACCATTGACAAAAAGAGTGCGGAGTGCTTTCTGAGATGGTTTCCGAAAGTTGCGTGCAGAAGGACGTTGTGGTTTCGTAAAACAATTTGTTATATATGGGTCACCCACCTCAGGTATAATCTGCTTACCCTGACAGAAAGTAATTGGAGCATTAGCTGAAGTATCAGGGTCTGTTGTTGTATCACCAAGAATAGAATCCAGTGATGAATCAGTAATTTCCTTTGCATCTAATTTATTTTTGAAACCACTAATTCTTCTCCAAACAGGCAAACTCATGCCTGGAATTGGATTGCTATTGTTTCCGGCAGCATCCCCATGGACACTGTCTGGGCAATCAAAACTGAGAGATTCAGACACATTTTTCTTTGGCGACTCTGTGGTTACTTGTGCATCAGGCATTGAGAGAACAACACTATTATCATGATTCCACAGAGGTTGATCGGGATCATAAAAGTCAGCTCCATTCAGAATAACAGTACCAGAACATAAACTTTCTTCATTCAAGCTGGGGTTGTCATCAATAAATTCAGGCTTATTACTTTTAGTAGGCAAGTCTTTGCAATTTGGTAATGTAGACGAAGGCACCAATCTAGCAGGTATTACAGAAAATTGTGGAGTTGGAAGCGAAACTGGAAGATTAAACTGGGAGAGGCTCTGCAACAGATTAATTAAATTTGGTAAAAAATTTTATTTTAAAGAAAGGCAATTGGTGCAGAGGCGGAAATGCATGAAACAACAAGTTTCTCATGTAAATTTCTTTTGATCACAAAAAGTAATTCATATATCAAACAGTTTCCAAAATCATAAAGCACACAAAGCTATGCACTGAAGTTCGTGTGTTAGCATCGCCAAGAATCTGAGGTAAGGAAACATCCTCAAGATATATAATTATCCATGAAGCGCAGAGGCATTGCTAGGGTGAATTTTTTTTTTTTTTTTTTTGTATATTTGTGAATGTAAATGGTTTTGTTTGTCAATGTTTCATGAGGAAAAAATAAAAGATTATTCCTTGCTTCTCATATCTCTCATGTCAATTGTTTAAGTTAAAAAATTGATGAAATATTTCCTCTCTCACAACTCCGCATATATGAGTTATGTTTATATTTCTGATCCCAAGTACAGATAAAGAAGGAGAATAGTCAAACTTGATAAACTTGCCACACTTTTATTAGGAATCTTTAGAGCATGATTCATACAGAAGACCCTAAAGAACCAAAATAAAATTTTACAGATTTGACTTGAAGTCCTCTCTTTTATTAATATCATAATGTGTGTGTGTGTGTGTGTGTGTGTGTGTGTGTGTGTGTGTGTAAAATAAAAAAATGAATGTGAATGCTACTTTATCAACTAAAAATATTTATTATACAACATGAATAAAAAAAATAACTCAACATCTTCTCAATAAGTTGGGGCAGTCTCTCTAATAACAAGTTCAAAGAAAAAGTAAGAAATCTGAGACTAAAAGATCTTTGTAAAATTATTTGTCAGCTGACCTATAATAGTTACGTAACATAAAATTCCTTTGAACCTTCTCTCGGATGAAGAAATTAATTTCATTATATCTCAATATATTTCATTTACTAATAAAAAAATAATTTTGAAGTAACATGATCTCAAACCTAAAAATTTAGCATCCTCAAATAAGCATATAGTCCATTAAAACTCACATATAATAGATAAACATACATATGTGTTTGTGTGTGTGCATAGACATACACATATGTGCATGTGTCTATCTTCAAATACAAAAGCACACACAAATACAAATAGGCATGTGTGTGTCTAAATGTATATATATGCACATACAAGTTGCAATATACGAACATGTTTATGTGTTCATTAATATTATGATGTAAATTTGTAGATAGACATATGCACACACATACATGTGATAAAGCACACACACACACACACACAAATGTCTAAGTGTCAACAAATGTCTTTATGTATGCACGCACACATATAGATGGATATGTATGAGTTCTTTTACGTGTGTTTATCTACATGTGTGTTTCTATCTATGTGTATTTCCATCGTACTCATTAGAAACGTCCGAATAATTTCCATTTCTAATAATGTAAATCTTACTTTAATAGAAAATAAAATTATCTTAAAACACATAATAGTTTATAATAGAGTTTTGATCTTTGATAGTTGAAGACAAATTTAAATTGAAATAACTCATCAAACATAAATATCTATCATCTTTTAAGGAAATATCAAATCTTGGTGTCTTCTTCATAAATAACTAGTATATGATCCTAAGATAATTTATTATAAAATTAATTATATAGAAACATAAATAACTAGTCAAATAATTATTATATAATTAAATTTTCATATAATTCTCTACTATATAATAAAATTAAACATTAGTATCTAAAAAATATCAAGATCAAAAAAAGTATTTATTATGGTACAACCCAATAAGTTAAACATTGATAGGATATCGAGCATGTACTTTCATTGTAACAAAATCATCTTTCTACCTGAAAAAAATAATCATGACCCTAAGAAAATCAACTAAGAAAATAATCATCTTTCATCTTGAACATTATTTGAAAATACTATATCTATTAAAAAATATCTACTTAACAAGTAATATTACCAACTTATCATTAGGACGGCATTTATGCAAGTAAAGATAATCAAAAAAATATTTAAAGTCCATAAAATACAATAGAAGACAATATATTAAATCATACTCAATGATACAATTTTAGCTCAAGCAAGCATTTCATAATTTACACATATAACATATTCGTGCTAGGAAGGTAAAGCTAAATGACTACTCCATATAAATCTCTTCCTTCTCAAAGTTCTTATAAAAAATATATTTCTTATATCTAGGTAACATACAATACACAATTACTAAAAATAAAATAGTGATCTGATTGAGATCAAATTGGTTTTTATAAAAAACATATTTCAACAATCAAACACATATATTCAAGTAAAATTTTTTACAAACACATACTTAAAAAAGTAAAGAATTAAAGAGAAATTGATATTTTATTCAATGCTAAATGACACATTTGATTAATAGATTATTGAAGTTTCAATTGGGCTCTGATGATCAAATCAATATATAATTCTTTTATATTTAATTGAATTAAATAACACATTCGTGTATCAAAGACAAATCTAAACTAAGATTAAGAAAAGTATTTGATTGAGCACAAGCACAAGTCAAACTCAAATAAGATATCAAATATAAATCATTTTTGTCACGAGATTATTTTTCATTTGAATAACAAATTCAAGAAAATAACAAATATAATCAAGATAGTTTATGTCAAACTTTGTTTGAAAGTACTATTTTATTAGATTGATATTTAATTAATTATTTCTAATAATAATAATAATAACATCCACGTAAACTAGCAATAATACAAATCTATTATTTGAAACATATTTACAGATGAAAAAGTAATGAATTAAAAAAATATTTATGAAGCCCAAAAAATATAATAATGAAAAATAATATACTTGAATAGGCTGTAGGCATAAAGCAACGACCTTACTTGAACTGGATCAATTCTATAGATTATACTATATTGTTGTATAAAAAAAACAGCATAAAGCCAACAAAATTACTCTCTCTCACTTTAACAGTCACATCTACAGATGAAAATCGGCTGAGCAAGACCACCATTTTTTGGTGGCCCAACCATATCACCATGTGATGGCATGGCTTAAATTAAGGGAGGCCCGGTGCAGGACATACGCCCAATTTCAAACTGGGTCATCCATGCCATGCCAGGTAGGTTAGATCCAGAAAAAAACTGACATTTGCTTAACTCAGGCTAGCCTAGGTGTGAACTAGGTAAGTTAGGCACCTTGGCCAGACCAGGCTAAAGTCTGGTCCAGTCCAAGGCCCCAGCGAACCGTGCTGCCCCAGCAGGCAGAGGCAGGCAGCAAGTTGTTGTGGGTGCTGCCTGTTGTGCTGTGCTGGCAGCATTGCACTGCACTGTAGTTTGCACACATACACACACATAAATTTTGAAATTATGAATTAAAAAAACCTAAAAAATATTTAAAAATATTTAATTTAAAATTATAATTATAATTAAAATATTTTATATATATATATATATATATATATTATTATTATTATTATATATATAATAAACATACAAACTCTAACACTTACAAAATATAAGCTGATAACATAATCTTTCAAAATAAAAAATAAATAAATATATAATAAAAATCAAATGGTAAAGTCAAAATACAATAAAAGTAATATAATTTTTCGGTGATGACTAACAAAAAATAATCATTTTTTATAATTGTGACTGATTCTAATCTTCTCACAACTACCAGTTTCTACGTATAAATCATCATTTATATCTAGTACCGCGCTTAGACTTAACCTCTAAGACCCATCTATTTATCTTTTCGATTCTTTAAGTATAATATTCACATAATATATATCTAGTACCGTGCTTAGATTTATATCTAGTACAAGCTTCTATAATATATAATTATAGTATTATCATCTTATTTGACATAATATTCACATTTACATAAAGAATAAATCTTAAAACTATATTATAGATCAACGAAGTTAATAAACCATGTATTATTATAGATAACATGAAAAATATGAACATACATGATTTTCAACAACTCAATATATTTAAATTTTTCATTACTCTGAGATAAGAAAATAATAATCAGTATCTAAATATCTTAACAGCTTAAAGGTGTCAAATGAGTTATGTCGTGCTGACACAACCCATTTGAGTGTGACACCGTCGTGCCGCCGTATTCTGTTGAGCCAGCCGGTTGGTTCTCATGTCATGTTGGCCCGCATAATGCAATGTCATGCCGGACAATGTCGGACCATCACAGTCAAAAGCCCTTTTGCATAAAAACATAATGGATGGCCGACTTACACGACAGGCCTATTATAATCGACCACGTAAGTAAGATCCAACTTACATGACCAAATTTTTTTTGAAATAATAACTCGCACGATCAGACAGTCACCCGATGGAATTTGACCCATGATCATAGGCAATCATGGGTCGCCAGGCCAATAGACCATCCCATCAGGCCAGGCACGTAAATCGTATCTAACCCAACATGAGGCACAGCATGCACCAGCCCAGTACAGATGAACCTTGTTGGGCCAGGCACGATAAAACCTAGTCATGCCACAGCACATTCCGGTTGACACCTCTATAATAGTGCATAGTTATTTGGTGAATCACCATATTATTTACCTCTAATTAACTAAATGAAAAATAATCATTTATGAATATGATATTAATCTTCATACGAAAACCCACACCCATTTGATTTACATCTAGTTCTTGTGATCGACTAATACAACTATATATTGATTATATATTTTCTACTCTTTTAACTTTAACCTTAAAATTCACACAAATCATTAAGCAATAAAAAAATAATATAGTAGATCGGTATTTTAAATATCTTTTTCACCTCAATAATCTTGTCACCAAATTACAAGTATTCTCTATAGGTTAAATATATTACTCATATTACATATGTATTTAAATATAATACAAAATGTAAGAATGTATACCGATAAATAAAAATTCACTGCATCGTAAAAAAATTATGAATTTTAAAAAAGATAATATACGAAATTGGATATAACGTAATAATAATCAATACATGAATCAAATATTATATATGTTGAATTTTAATTGTCTCACATCTAATAAGAATTGTTTTTTGTTTTAAATTATACTAACTTACATAGACTGTAAAGTTTTGTATTTTACTTAATGTCATAATATATTTTAAGATATTTCAAATTTGTTTTAATCAAAATAAAATTATTTAAGTATGCTTGTAATACTAAGTCTATTATATGATACACATAAGAAAAATCTCAAATTAGAGGTCATCTCTAATAGTTATCAAGAATACTCTCACAACAATATTATTATATAAAATATTATTAAATATTATACTATAAATCTTATTTTATTTTTCATATTCATTAAAGAACTTCGGTAAACTAGCATATATGACATGATCGTGAGAAACGAAATAGATAGTGATACATGCAAAAAAAAATATCATCACGATTAATCCATATGTTGGATGTTACAGATATCATTCCAAGTTTATTAATTAGTAATTTATTTTTTTTTATAATTTTTTATTACATAACTTCTATATATTAATCTAGTGATCCTGCAATAGAATGCTGGAAAAACTTATGCATATTATGAACTCGTCTTGAATACTCTACAAATTGAAGTGGAAAACTCATCAATAACCCACTTAGCCATGTATTCTCTAACAATTTTATGATGATAATTAAATTAAGTCATTAAACTTAAAGGTGAAATAAATTCAATGATATCAATGTCAATCTTGATTTGCATAGGATTCAATGTATTATTTTTTGGGATATTGTTCAGCATATTTCATAAGATGTTTAATCTCATAATTAGTCTTGTAGCTATAATTTTTTCACAATATTTATATTAGATTGAATCTTCTTTAATTTATCTAATATTTTTTTATTTTTAACTATGTTAAAATAATTTCAAATTTGAAATGTCAATTTATGTAACGTAACCTAAGTTTTTTGTGTCTGGGCCAAGCTATGATTAAGAGATGAACCAACCTTGGATTTTTCAGACTTTGTATTGTTTTATATATATATATCAAGTTCATTTTAAATATTTATTTCATCTTCATTATAATCACTAGTTGATATATTTTTTTTGAGAATTAGAAGTAGAAAAAATATTTTAAATTATATAGTTTTAATACAAAAAAATAAATAAATAGTGAACATGTATCTTTTGAATTTATAGACTTGCAACCACAATTTCAGAAATATAAAAAATGATTCACTGCATTTAATGCTCTATGTCACCAAATTACAAATTATAGTTATTTATAACTTTTACTACAACAATATATTTAAATGCATGAAGTCTTAAAGTTAGAAATTTAGAGATTTTCTTAGAGAAAATGAATTACAATAAAAGAGAGAAGAGCATAAATAGTTTAAGTGGAGGTGAAGATTGAAAAATATAAAATATTTAAATATTTTTTAATATGTTTTTTTTATTTAAACTTAATAAAACTCTTTTGTCATTGGATCCTATCCAGACCCATTGGAGTACAAATACAATGGTTAGATGCATGCCACATGGTTATTTTAAAAAAAAATAAAGTTTTTTCATGTCAATGGCATGCACGCATGTGATAGGCCATGTGATGCAAGTCAAATGGCATGCGGCAATGCCCAACAGTTCAATATTCATTGGGTGAGTTTTATAAAAAATATTTTTACTTTATTAAATCGCATGGAATCAGCATTGGACCAAACCCTGCCCAATATCAATTTCAATTGAAATTAGAGATGCATAAAGTGTATAAGCCCCTGGTTTGTGGATTTCAAAATGAGTCGCATGTGCTTTATATGGAAAATTGGATACAAACTAGGTTTGGCCCTCTGGAGCAATCATGTCGTATTGAATTAAATTTGGCATGCAGAATTGTTGTCTAGGCCATGCACATCATGAGCCATATCACGCACTGGCCCCTAGCTCTGTCATGCATGAGCCTTGACATGCCATGTCATGTCGTGACAGGGTTACTAAAACCAAGCTAAGTTGCAGGCTGGTCATAGGTCGTCCGACCGATTTTTCACGTTCTAGCTGAGAGATCATGAACAAATCAAATTATTTTATCAAAATACATTATTTTATTCTTGTATATCTTGTGATCTTTAAATTAAAAAATCGCATGCTATAAAAGAATAAAAGAATACATTTTGTTAAAGTAATTTGTGACTAAAGTTATACCTACACAAAAATACTTCAAAATACTCCTCTTAAATAAGAGTGTCTGAGATATCTCAACAAGATATCTATTATTCTTTTTAATCATCTTTTTATGTGGTAATACACTGACATAAAAAATTTAATGTATAATCTCATGAATTATATAATAAATTATGAATATGTCAAAAAATATATTTTAATAGATTATTATTTTTTATTTTTTTAATATTTTTACATACTAATTTTTTTATTATTTTATAAAATATTTGAAAAATAAAAATTTCTTGTGATTTAATTATATTTTTAAAAGACACTAAGCACACCAAGGCACTAAGTACTCTCAGAACCTAAGGCACAAAGCACACATAAGATATAGACTTTAATGAAGCAGGGTACACTCTATCATATTTGTGTGTTTGTGTGTGTGTAAATTTTTATATAATATCATCGGATATTATAAGAAATTTTCATATTTTCAACAAAAACTAAAAAATAAAAAAATCAAACATAAAAACAAAATTTTATGAGTGTTAATGCATATCTAAATCTAAAGTTGATAAAATTAAACATGATATTATTAACAATTGAACATGCATATTAAAAATATTAATAAAAATTATTTACATACCAAATTATCTACAATGATCAAACATAACTCTTGACTCATCCTCCAAACCACAAAATCATTATCATCATCATTTTCATTATTACATTTATACTTTTTCTCATCTTCTTCCTTTGTTGAATAAATCATTTTTTATCTTCATCATATCTGTATTGATATTGTGCTTGAGCTTGAGCTTGAGCTTGATCTAGCTCTAGTTTCAAGCCTGGGGCTCCTCAAATTCACAAACTCTAACAAATCCACCACAAGTCAAATCATCATTATCAAATACAAAATCATATTATACACCTTCATGAGAATCTTCAATTGTTATTCTTTCAATTAATCATTCATTACAATCACTTATATTTAAAAAAAAAATCAAATCAATAATATTACATTCATTGTATCTTCTCTTTAATGCATAATTATGCTTAATCAAGTCAATCACTTATATTAGACTAAATTATCCAAGTATTAATAATCTAACATATTTCTCCTCTTATTACAAATATGCATGGATTTATAAATATAACTCATCGATATATCTCAAGAAAAAAAAAACAAAAAAAGTCATCAATATATCTCAAGATATTTACTTTTTGCTTTATTTTGTATTTATTATTTGATCAATTTGAACCTGTAAATGTATTTCTCAAGTTATTTTTTTATTCATGCAAGTGAGTTATTGCAAAAAATACAATTGTAAATTGAGTTTTAAATAGGCTCAGGCAATTCCTTTTATCTAGCAAAGCATCTCATTATGTGTAGTCCCGATTGATTTTAAATATAATCATTTAGTGATATGACCCTCTAGAATATTTTATTTATATTTGATAGTTTTACTATATCCTCCAATATCATGATAAGGCATTATACAATATATGATATCCAATATAAATATGATCATTTTGATAATAACCTCTCTAGATGTGTCAAACGGGCCGGCCCGGCACAGCCCGGCCTGTTTTTAACCAGCACGATCGTGCTACCGTGCCGTGCCAGGCACGACACGTTTCCTATGTCGTGTCGTGCCCGGCACGGCACGTTTTAAATATAGGCGGGCCCGGCACGGCCCGTAGGCACGGCGGGCCGTGCCGTGCCTTGCCGGGCCCGCTCGGGCACGCCTGTCAGAGCATTTCGGGATACGGGAAGACCGCGGGTCGGGTCAAATCAGACCCGACCCACGGTCTTTTTATGCAGGAGGGGCTTCCTGGGGTCGGGCTCATGGAACACCCAGCACGGGACTGACCCGTGCCGGGGTGCCGTGCCGCGTGCCGAACCGTGCCGAGTCAGGCACGGCACGGGCCCGGGCACGAAATTTTTCCGTGTCGTGCCTCGTGCCGGGTCGGGCCGGCCCGGTTGACACCTGTATCTATATATAATATTAAACCCAATAATTTATATAAATTATCACTTATCAAACATTAATAATTCAATTTTTATAATTTAATTAAAATTTAATTAGTATCTATTAGTCACATATCATCACATAATTTGAGTAATTATATGTAATCACTTGAATAACATTTTCTTCCCCAATTTGATTCACCCAATTAAATAATTTAAATACTATATATCTTATCTTAATCATTAAAAAACATTACTAGTTTGCATAAATATATTTTTATTTGCATAATTAACCAAAAAATTTATCAAAGTTATTTCTTTCTCATCAATTCATTCATCCAACATAATTAAGCAACTATTTTTTTCTAAACAGTTGAATTATTTTTTATCAAATATTTGACAAGAGTATTTCATCATTAGGTTAGTAACTCTTCGCTCATAAAGAGTTGATCCATTTTTACTCATATCATATTGATTAATAGCATAAATCATTGGTTGAAAACTAGAACGAGTGATTGCATTAAATAAAATAGCAATCACATATATTTACCTCATGATAAGCATATAAGCTCTCTTTTATTTTATTTTTTTTAGATATCATTAATAGTAGTATAGTTCATCTCTTGATTATGATTAAAAAAAAGGATTTATTTACCTTTTTATTTTTGTCTATTTGAAAATTACAGCTCATCATTATTTCCTTCTTGATTACTATCTACACTAGAGACATTGGTCATAGTCATTCCACTATTAATCTCCTCAGCAAAACCTTCAACTTAGCAGCCAAAATAAATTTTCATTTATATTTTGATTATCCATATTTATTTGCTCATTTTGTGAGATTTTAGAACTCATTTACTTTTTTATTTTTTCTCTAGCATGTTCCAAGCATTTTTTTTTTGTAATTAATAATATTTTTAAGACCACCAACAAGATGTTTGCATCTACATCTCTCATTTTGTTACTGAAGACGAAGAAGGAGAGAGAGAGAAAAAAAAAAAAAAAACTTAGATTTCTTTCGCTTAACTTTCGCTTGTAGCGCTTTCCCCTTTTATATATTCCACACTCCCCCTCAAGCTGGAGCATATACGTCATATACACCAAACTTGTTACAAATGTATTTAATCCTAGGACGACTGAGAGATTTAGTGAAGATATCTGCTATTTGATCTTCTGAATTAACAAAACTTGTAGCAATACATCCTGATGTGATCTTTTCTCTAATGAAGTGACAATCAACTTCAATATGCTTGGTCCTTTCATGAAATACTGGATTGGATACAATATGTAATGCGGTCTGGTTATCACAGATGAGTTTCATCTCTCCATCTTTTTCAAATCTCAACTCTCGAAGAAGATGTTTCAACCATATGAGTTCACATGTTACCAAAGCCATAGCTCAATACTCGGCTTCAGCGCTAGATCTCGCTACTACATCTTGTTTCTTACTCTTCTAAGATATTAGATTACCTCCAATAAAAACACAGTACTCTGAAGTGGAACGTCTATCTGTGGGTGAGCCAACCCAATCTGCATCTGTGTAACCAACAACCTGAGTATGACATTTGTTCTCGTACAACACACCTTGGCCTGGTGTACTTTTGATATATTGAAAAATGCAAATTACGACATCTCAATGGCTATCACATGGTGACTGTAGGAATTGACTAACAACACTCACAGGAAAAGAAATGTCTGGACGAGTAATGGTAAGATAGTTCAATTTACCTACGAGTCGTCGATATCTCCCTAGGTCTCCTAAAGGCTCCCCATGTCCTGGTACAAGTTTGACATTTGGATCCATAGGTGTGTCTACCGATTTACAATCTAACATACCGGTGTCTTCCAGGATGTCTAAAGCATACTTCCTTTGGGAAAGGACCACACCGGAACTGGATTGAGCTATCTCAATTCCCAAGAAATACTTGAGTTTCTTCAAATCTTTGGTCTGAAAGTGGGTAAAAAAATGTTGCTTTAGTTTCTGAATACCATCCTGATCACTGCATGTAATGACAATGTCATCCACATAAACAACCAGATAAATACACTGCCCCAAGTAGTTATGATGATAGAAAACTGAATGGTCTGCTGTATTGCGAAGCATGCCAAACTCTTGAACAACAGAACTAAAACGACCAAGCCATGCTCGAGAAGATTGTTTCAAGCCATATAGAGAACGGCGTAACTTGCACACTAAACCAGACTCCCCCTGAGCAACAAAACTAGGAGGTTGCTCCATATAAACTTCCTCGGCAAGATCACCATGAAGGAAGACATTTTTAATATCCAACTGATGAAGAGGCCAAAAACACATAGCAGCCATGGAGAGAAGCAGACGAACAGAAGCAATCTTGGCAACAGGGGAAAATGTGTCAGCATAATCAGAACCATAAATCTGAGTATAGCCTTTAGCAACTAAACGGGTCTTAAGGCGATCAACCTGACCATCAGGACTAACATTAATTGCATAGACCCAACGACAACCAACTGTAGATTTACCAGAGGGTAAAACAACAAGATCCCAAGTGCCATTAGAGTGTAGAGCAGCCATTTCATCCACCATTGCTTGTCGCCAGCCTGGATGGGAAAGAGTTTCATGGGTGCTCTTTGGAAGAGAAACAGAGGATATAGCAGAGACAAAAGCAGAATAGGATGAAGATAATCGATGATAACTCAAAAAATTATAAATAGGATGAGGATTACGAGTAGAACGATTACCTTTCCGAGTAACAATGGGTAAGTCATCAGGAGAGGGTGGAGCCCGGGCAGGAGAAGCCGAATGGATAGGAAATGAGTCAACAGGTGCCTCAGCAAACGACAGAGGAGCATCGACACGAGGGTGACGATGATAAACCTGAAGTGGTTGAGGAGACACAACATCAGATGAAGAGACAATGAGAATGGGCGAGACTGCAGAAACAGGAAGAGACTCAGAAGTGGTGGAAAAGAATGGTGAGTCATCAAAGAAAGTAATATCAACGGAGATAAAGTAGCGATGAGTCTCAAGAGAATAACAACGATAACCCTTCTGAAGTCTGGAATATCCCTAGAAGAGACACCTCATGGCTTTGGCTGAAAGCTTGTCTTGTCCAGGAGTGAGAATATGAACAAAGCAAGTACAACCAAAGACACGAGAAGGAAGAAAATAAAGTGGTTGGTCAGGGAAGAGAAGGGAATGAGGAATCTGATCATGTAAAACAGAGGAGGGCATACGATTAATCAAATAACAAGCAGTAATAACAGTGTCCCCCCAAAAACGAAGAGGAACATTACTATGGAGGAGGATAGTACGAGCTGTCTCAACAAGATGTCGATTCTTGCACTCAGCTACCCCATTTTGTTGAGGAGTATGAGCACAAGAAGACTGATGAAGAATCTCATGATGAGACATAAATGAAGTAGAGGGGAATGAAAAATATTCTCTGGCATTGTCACTGCGTAACACACAAATAGAAATATTGAATTGGGTCTGGATTTCAGCATAAAATTTCTAAAAAATAGAAAATAATTCAGCTCAATTTTTCATTAAAAAATAACCAAGTACATCGAGAATAGTCATCAATAAAAGTGACAAAATATTGAAATCTTAAAGTAGACGCAGTCCGACAAGGACCCCAAGCATCAGTGTGGACAAGCTCAAAAGGAGACTTTGCCCGATTATCCAAACGCTTTGGGAACGAGACACGAGTATGGTTCCCAAGCTGACATGACTCACACGAAAGCGACGACAAAGTGAAAAAATGAGGGACCATCTTCTGAAACTTGGAGAGACTAGGGTGGCCCAAACAACTGTGCATGAAGAGAGGAGCATCAGTGGAAATGCAAACTACAGGAGATGAATCCAAGGTGAGGTGATAGAGGCCTTGAGACTCACGTCCTATGCCAATCGTCTTCCCCGTACTCCGGTCCTGCAATGTCACAAATTTATCAGAAAATGTAATAGAGCAATTAAGAGTATGAGTAATTTTGTTGATGAAAATAAAATTAAAATGACATTTAGAAGTATAAAGGACAGAAGTGAGAGGTAGAGAAGGTAGAGGAATAGCCAAACCAATACCTTTAGCCACAGTTTGAGAACCATTAGCTAAGGTAACAGTAGGTAAAACAGAGGTAGTAGAAATAGAAGAGAAAAGATCCATATTACCAGATATATGATCAAAAGCTCCAGAATCTAGAATCCAGTGTCCAATAGAAGATGTGTGGGTAAGGCAGGCAGAGGTATTACCAAGTTGGGCAACAGAGGCAACAGAAGCTTGATATGCATGAGATGCGGAGGAGCTCGGAGGCTGAGACAGCTGAGAATCAGATGACTGGACCATATGGGCAGTGCGAGGAGGCCGTCTATGTAACTGATAGCAACGATCACGAGTGTGGCCAAGTTTATTGCAATAAGTGCAATGAGGACGTTGGCCCCTACCTCGGTTACCTCTGCGGCCTCCTTGAGTGGTAGTGTGAGAAACTAACACAGAAGAATATGAAGTACTATCAGATGGCAAAGTCTGAGTGGACGAGATACGAAGGAGGCGAGCAAACACATCATCCAAGGACGGAACTGATGAACTGCCAAGAATCTGATCGCGGACAGGCTCAAGATCCGGACGGAGGCCAATAAGAGTAAGGACCATGAAGAACTTATCAAGCTGTATTTGTTGAGCCCCAACATCAGAAATAAGAGGCATCACAGTCAAGAACTCTTCCTTAAGAGAAGTAATCTGGCCAATATAAGTAGATAGATCCAAGTCCTGTTGGCTGAGATGGACAATAGCAGAAGCCACCTTATAAAGACACTGGATATCATTCGTGTATAATCCTTTAGCTTGAGTCCAAATTTTAAAACAAATTTTGTAGGCCCGAAGATGAAGAAGAATCTTAGGATCAACTGATTGTCACAATATACTACATAACTGGGCATCTATCTTCCTCCACTGTACGCGATCAACCTCAGTGATATCTGTCTCCTGTGTAACCAGGTGACCCTCATATCCTTGACCCATAAACCATAGTTCAACAGAAGCTGACCAGGAAAGATAATTATCACTGCCAATCAATTTCTCCGAAGTAATCATAGGAGATCCAGATATAATAGAGAAAAAAATAAAAGTTTTAGCAGCCATATCTACTTCAGATTGAAAAGAGCCCTAGTACAGCTCCAGATTGTGGCGTGGTAGCACCCGAAAGGTTGAAGAGGCAAGGAACATGGTTTCTGAACAGGGTTTCTGAAACCCTAGATTTTGCCCAGGAAACCCTAGATTTTGCCCAGGAAACCCTAGATCACTGAATGGCGAGGAAGAGGAAGCTGCAGACAGCTGGGCCTATGGGAACCCAGCAATACGTTCCTCAATATGAAGAAAACCAAGCGACAATCCAAGAACAGTATGAAAATTCAGATCAAATCGACGGCGATGATGAACTGGAGGAGGAAACCAGCCGCAATTTACAGATGAATAAAGGTGGAGACCAATTGTGCCGCTGCAGTTAGTATTATGCGGTGGATAGTCAACTTCTCGGAGGTGTTCACTTTAATGGCGGCAAACAAAGCCACACAGAAAACTAAGCAGCGTCCGCAAGCCTTGACGATGAAGAGTTGCTCAGCTCATTCGGATTTCGGAACCACCACCCAATTGCAAGGAGGAGGAGGTACGCCAAGCTTTTGAAGATGATCCGTATGTGCACGAAGAGGATTTTGAAGGCGAAGATTTCGAACAAATATTATTCATTCGAAATATCCCTCCGATACCATGAAGACGAAGAAGGAGAGAGAGAGAGAGAGAGAGAGAGAAAACCTTAGATTTCTTTCGCTTAACTTTCACTTGTAGTGCTTTCCCCTTTTATATATTCCACAGTTACTATACCATAAAAAACACATATGAGTGTTCAAATCTTTCTCATTAAATAAATAAGCATATTTCTACCTCAAATTTCTTTCTCACATATGACTAATAGACATGATATAAAACTCTGATATATTTTTCTAACTGAGATAACTTATACTTTAGAATAAAAATATCCTTAAGAGTTAAGACTATGATAATATAATATCAATTTGACCAATGATAAGTGACCAAGTTAAGAATTTATAAGTAAAGGATTCAATGCATTCAAACATATAGAAGAAAATCTTACTGTAAGATAGAAGACATATGTTCTACTATGCTCAATCATAAATAACGTTCTCCATAAGAAATTTTTAGATTCTATAAGCAAATATTAGTGGATAAAAAATAAAATTAAAGTTAAACTACTTAAAAAAATAGTCACTAAAAAATAGACTAACACAACAAACAAATATAATTATAACACAGTTAAGAAATAAAGAACCAAATTGTATATTTTCATATTTAATAATTTTGTAATTTTTATAATTTACTATAATAATATTCACTAAACAAAAAAAAAATACATAATAAATTAAGAATGATTATGATTAAAATGAGTATTAGCTACTGTGTAGATAATCTAGAAGTTTAAATAGTGGGTACAAGTGATAAATCCAATAATACATAAAGAAAGATAAATATATGTTGCTGACTGAGAGAAAAATTCTGTATGCTGATCTCCAATAAATATTTCGATAGATGAACTTTGTAAAGATCCCTTAATATTTTTAGTAATTAATCACTTTCTCTCAACATTGTATAGTACTCATAGTGTACCGTTGAAAATATTATATTATAATTATCTCTAGTGAGTAATCTTTATGCATTGTGTACACTAAACTAAATATCTCTTGTATATGCTTATTGTGTCCACTTAAATTAAAATTAAGTTTTCTTTAATTTGAAACTCTGATATTAATTTATTTCAAATTAAAAAATTAGGATTTCCAAAATAATAATTTGGGAAAATTAATGATGTCCCCAAGATCAGAATTAGAGTTTCACATTCTAAACCATTAATTGGATGATTTTTGCCTGAATTTTTACATACCAACATTCCAAGCATTGAAGGAAAATGCCTCTTCCACCTGTAAGATGGGATTTTTTGATAGAAACTTGCTCTCACAGCATTAATGCAGTGGGTGTAAATAGACATCACATAGTGGGTGTGCGACGTTGACCATCAAGGTGCACCTAGTCATGTGCATTATGCTGTTGCAGTATACATGATTGCTTATAAATTTAAAATTTTAGGATCTAATAACACATAGAACTTCAAATCACATAATCCTTAACTCAATGATTTTCTATATCAAAAATAACATATAATTTTATTATATAATAGGCCAATAAATTGGAGTAGCTCACATATTTGATGTACTCATAAATAATAACATAACAATAAAAAATAAAAAATATAAATGGTGCAACAATAAACTGCAACTATTTTTTTTGGAAAACCATGTCTTTAAAAAAATCTTTTTTAGAAGCAATTATTTTTTAAAAAATGACAATTTCTTGATTAAACTGTGTATTTGGATAAAATTATGGTTTTCAAAATTTTGTCAATTTTCATAAAAAAATTCCAACATTCAGTAATATTTTAAAAAAATCACTAATATTTTATCCTCGTCTAGATCATTAAAGATCTCATCCTTAATATTTCAGAAATATTACCTAAATACAATTGCATATTCTGACCAAAATATGAAATAACAGTAAGATTTTGGTTGATTTTTCTGATTTTTCCTTTTATGGTTCCAATTAAATTTTTAATGTGTAACAAAAGTTGGTCATCAGTCTATCAATTTTCTACAGAAAAAAAACTATAAATGTAGTGGAGCATGAAAGGGAATATGGTATTAAGGATGAAATTTGTAATAATCTAGATGATGAAGATAAAAAAACATGTAATGAGCAAATAGGCCTGGCTTGAGTATTACAAATTTATTCCATTGAAAAAGATAGATGAGGCATAAAAATATATGCTATGTAAATGTCATTGCACATTTTAAGATTGATTATTTAGCTTCATTATTGATAATAATATTCAAGAAAATAAAATTAGCAGCAAAGTAAAGCATGAGTAAAAATTGACTCCAAAAAGGAATCCTTATCTATACATACTTGAATGAATAAATACTGTTATCAAAATCATATGATTCACGATTCAATTTATGATTCAGTAGATAAATGATCTGATTCTTTAAAAAATCAAAAATATGCATGAATCAAAGACTGAATAGTTAAATCGCTAAATCACAAATTGATTCACATGAATCAATTTATACCGATTCTCAAGAGACCGAGATCATCAAAAAATCTCAAAAATAAAAATTAAAATATCAAAAAAATTATTAACTATAAGAATTAATTAACATGAAAACAAAAATTCAAAATTTTGTATTACGAATTTAATATGAAAAAATAACAAAATATCAAAAAAATCAAAAAATAGATACCAAAATATCAAAAAAAAAATTTATGAACTGTGAAAAATATAAATTAATTAACATGAAAAAAAATTACAAAAAAATTAATTCACGATTCAATTCAATTCTTGATTCTCAATTCATTATATAACATTTCGATTCTCGATTCAAATCTTGATTTAATAACTATTAATAAAAGTGATAGTATAAGTGAATAAAAAATATCATGTCATTTTCTTTTTTGATTCGTACTCAATGATATTTGTTATGTAGACATAGATCCTCCTCATGATCTATTTTGGACTACTAGAGATAAGACCTACACTTAAATAAAAGTCAACAAAAAACTTTTTGATAGTCAAACACAAAGACACTAATTTTAAAATTGAATTCAAGTAGCCTCAAAATTTGCTTTTTAATTTCTACTCAATTACTTTTTTTCTAAAATTTTACATTGTGTCTCATGAGTTTAATACCTTGATAATAATTACAATCATAAATATATCTTTTTATATTTATAAATAAAAATTATAATATTTTATTTTTATTCATTCGATATCTTTTTGGTATTCATAATCTTGTTAAATAATTTAATCAATCATATCATGCATTTCTCTCTATTACCCTTCAAATTTCAAAAGGAATACAATTATAACCTGTCTTTTATGATATTCATTTTTTTGATAACTTCTTTAATCTCCATTTATTTATCTTAATTATATATCTAAAAATATTTAGTCATTTATCATCATTTATATTTAAATTTGAATTTATTAATTTATTTAAAAGATAATATAAATATATCATTCATATTAGAGGTGTCAAACGGGCCGGGCCGGCCCAGCCCGGCACAAGGCACGGCACGGTTCGGCCATGCCTGGGCTGGCCCGACACGTTTTTAAACCGTGCCCGGGCCTGTGCCGGGCCTGGCCCGGCACTGCTCGTGCCGGAACACGGCACGCCGGCACGGTTTATTCCCGTGCCGGTTAGGTTTCACGCGGGCACGGGTCACGCGTGGGCGTGACCCGGACCTCCCGAAATAAAGCCCGTGGGTCAGGTCTGGATGGACCCGACCCGCGGTCCCGACTCCCGACCCAATCCCAACGGAAAAAAAAAATTTTAAATCTGATTGAATTTCAGCCATTGGATTCGACTCCAACGGCTAGGGGGCAGAATCCAAAGGTCCTCGTGATTCTGCCCTAATTATATATTAAAAAATCAAAAAAATATAAAAAAAATATCTTTTTTATAAAAAATTAATATCTTTAATCTATAAATTCTACCCCCCTCCCTATAACAATTATGTTTTTCAAAAACATATAACCTCTCAAAACTTTCTCTCTCTCACATAAACCATGCATCTCACTCTCGGGCCTCAGGATTTTGCTTTCGGCTTGGATTTTCATGAAACTCGACTTGAGTTTTGAAGATCAGAGCTTCCTGCGGTGCACCTTGCACGTGACTATATGTGTCAACCGAGCCAGGCCAGCCCGCCCGGCACGAGGCACGGCACGGTTCAGCCGTGCCTGGGCCGGCCCGGCACGGAAAAATTCCGTGCCCGGGCCCGTGCCCTGGTTAGGCGCGTGCCGTGCCTGGCCAGAGCCGTGTCGTGCCTGACCCGGCATGGTTCGGCACGCGGCTCTGCACCCCGGCACGGGTCAGTCCCGTGCCGGGTGTCCCGTGAGCCCGACCCCAGAATGCCCCTCCCGCAAAAAAAGACCGCAGGTCGGGTCTGATTCGACCCGAGCCGCGGTCTTTCCGTATCCCGAACCGCTCGGACAGGCAAGCCCGAGCGGGCCAGGCAAGGCACGGCACGGCCCGCCGTGCCTACGGGCCGTGCCGGGCTCGGCTATTTTTAAACAGTGTCGTGCCCAGCCCGGCACTGTAGCACGAATGTGCCCCCTAAAAAAATGGGTCGGGCCGTGCCGGGCTGGCCCGTTTGACACCTCTACACGTGACTGACCTCATTGCTTTTACCGGGTAATTTATTTTATGTTTTTATTTACTTTCTCTCTCTAAAGCTTCTCTCTCTAGAACAAATTAGGAAAAAATAAAAAACATAAAAAAAGACAAATACACCTGATACGTATTTAAATTTGGAAAATGAAAATGTTAGTGTTACACAGACGTCTACGGCTGCTAAAACTTTAGTTTCTCCAGTCGTCTCAACCCAAAGTTCTAAAAAATAAAAAACTAGGACTTCTGTAGTTTGGACTCATTTTAAAATTATAACACAAAAAAATGTTAGGAGTGAGGAATAAGAAATGGCACAGTGCAAATATTGTATGAGACTTTTAACATACAAGAGTTCATTTGGGACTGGGCACCTTAAGAGACATGCCGAATTATACACCAAAAAACATAGACCCTTAGATCTTAGGCAAACCCAACTCAGCACTATATTTTTTGAGACTGGATCAAGTTCAGTCTCAAAGTTTACTCCCTTCATATACTCCAGCGAGTTGGGTAGGGACGGCATGGCTAGGCTCATCATATTGATGAGTCTTCCGATCAGATTTTCAGAAGATCCGAGAGTAGTGCGCATCATGCAGACTTATTTTCAACCTTCCTATCGTAGGATTCCTAGGTTCACATCTAGGAGTGACATACTAAAGATATATAAGTTAGAAAAATAAAAAATTATTAATGAATTTATGGCATATAGTGGAGTGGTGTCCGTGACGTCCGATATATGGACAAGTCACGATGATTCTTCTTATGCATGTCTCACGAGTCACTATGTAGATTCTAACTGGACAATCAATAAAAAAATTTTAGGATTCACTGAGATTCTTCATCCTCATGATGGCCAGGCCATTTTTGAGTGTATGATGAAAATATTTAGGGAATATAAAATTCAAAATAAAATTTTTAGTGTCACATTCGATAACGCTTCTAATAATGAAGTATCGATCAATATGTTTGTTAAGAATATTAGAGACGCACCATTAGGAGAGATCTTTCATATCAGATGCATGTGTCACGTGATTAACCTGATTGTTCAAGCGGGTATGAAGGTGTGTTCCCCCGCTTTGGATAATATACGCAATGCACTAAAGTATATTTGCACTTCTCGCAGACAACAAGAGTTTGGTACTCTCTGTTTGTCTGTGAATCTTAAGAAGAAGAAATTCCAATCGGATGTGAGACATCGTTGAAATTACACGTACCTGATGTCGGAATCATGTGTTGGATACGAACACATGATATCCGACTACGTCAATAGTAATAGTGACGAACTTATTATTGACGACACTGACTGGGCTTCAGAAATTTCATTTATGATTTTCCTGAAGATATTTTATGACACGACAAACATGTGTTCGTCGGTTTATACGCCCACCACTTGCATTGCACTCCGGTGCATATGCAACATTAGTAGCATGTTTATGAAGTATCGAGCTGACCCGACGCTTAGCCATATGGTTGTAGAGATGGATACCAAGTACTTGAAGTACTGGTCTACCGTTCCATCTCTTTATTGCCTCGCTGCATGCATGGACCCTAGGGCTAAGGTGGAATGGGTAGAAAACACTCTGGCTTTCATTTCCTCGTGCATGAACCTGGAAGAGTCACCTGAAGGGTTCATCCACGGGAAGTTGACTGACATATTCACATACTATGATACTAGGTATGGTGGTGGTGGTGGTGAGACTGTGATTACGGATATTGATACCTTGTTCAGAGATGACGATTATTCCATTCAGCTAGCGAGGGGAAAACGTAGGGGTAAACCATCACATAGGAGCGAGCTATCTCGATACTTAGATACCAATTACTGTTCAATCCTATCACATTCTGATACTAAGAATCTTGATTTATTACAGTGGTGGAAATCATATGAGTCCACCTATCCCGTGCTATCTAGGATGGCACGGAATCTACTAACTCATCTGGTGTCGAGCGTAGCATCGGAGTCTGTTTTTTTGTTGCAGTGAACGTGATTTCGAATAGAAGATCGAGATTACGTCCAGATATGGTTGAGGCCTTGGCATATTTGAAGGATTGGGAGGAATCGAGGTTTAGCATCCATGATCGTGCTGGAGCTAGGACTGGGACAGACACAGATACTACAGTCGCACCACATCCACTACGATGGCGGAGGAGTTGATTGCCGATGATGATGATCCATATGATACTGATCTTAATGTTGTGGCTGATGATTCTCATGGCAGAGGAGTTGATTGCCGATGATGATGAGGCATATGATACTGATCTTGATCTTGATGCCGGGCCGGGCCGGCCCGTTTGACACCTCTAATTCATATTTCTTTAACTGTATTCATCTTTTATTATAATCTAATTATTTTCATTCTAAATTTATGCTATCTGATTTATCTATGTTCTCTTTTTTTTCACATCCTAGTTAGCTTGTAAATATCATTTTATTTTGTCTACTTTGTAGTTTATTATATAATTCATCATATGTCTTAAATTTAATTCTATCATTTTTTTAGCTTTCTTTTTTACCTCCTTATAATCTTTATTTTCTTTCTTTTGTATTTTTTAAAACATACTCATTTCTCATTTATAGTTTGTATAACATCATATTTCTATTATCAAGTTTTTGTATGCAAGTAAATATTTTCTTTAGACATATATGAAATATCTTTAGCTCTCTTTTTTTTATAGATTTTTATTTCATTCTACAAAATATTCACATTTACATCCATTGACCAATTAACGTTGTTAAATAACTTTTTCTCAAAAATACTTATCATTTCTCCTTTTAGGTTCTATAACAATATATTGAGTTGTTAGACTCACATATGATTGTACTTAACAATCTTTATATAATATTTTACCCTCTCCCAATAAAAAAAAATTATTTGCTTCTAATTAGAATTATTTTTGAAAGTCAATAAGTATTTATCGTTCTTCTTAAAGTATATATTAGTATTACTACATAAATGTCATAAATTAAGAGTAAAATCTAAAATTAATCTTCTCATTCTATTCTTCTCTCCAAACACGTATTCTCTATGATGTCATGTTACTTACTCATATATGCTCATTTAAATCTCTTCTAATTATAATCATTCTTTCTTCGGTATAATTTGCACTCATTTATATCTTCACGCAAATTTTTATTTATTTTTTATTGAGCTCTACTTGTGGAGCATAAATACTAATTACATTTAAAATCTTTCACTCACTGTTAGTTTGATTGCTATAAATGTACTACCAATTATATTGACCTTAATAACTTTATTTTTTTATATATAAATTTCCAACATCATTTATATTTATCATAGTGCTCACATTCTAGAGCTTATAACTATCAACCTCTCTATATTTCTCATCTTTCAAGTTGTCTCTTCTGAATATCATATTTTAAGATCTCTATATTTTAGAATATCAACTAATTTTAAATACCTATCATACAATAACCTAATATTTCAAAAATCTACCCTGAACATACTAATTTGGACTAACTTTTTAACTCATCCTTTTTCAAAAGTGTGAAAATTCATATTTTTTTCATTACGACCAAGATACAACATAGTGATTCTTGCCAAGCCACTATGTACAGATAATATTACAAATTGCTAACATGCAACTTCCTAGCATCAACATGTATCATCAATTCAAAATTCATAAAAATGTGACACGTTTATTAAGGTCGACTACCTAACTAATGTCACCTTCAAATATTTGAGCTTTAAACCAACATAGTAAAAGTAGCTCACATGGGAGAACAACTAATACATATATGTACATTAATAGCCACCCACACATACCCATACCCACGCGCATGCACACCCTCCTCCTTTATTCAAGCTTAAGACTATCAATGTATGACATACAACTCTATATTAATTTTAATTCTTGTTGTCGTGCTACCTAATTTATCATGTTATAGAATGACTACCAAAGAAAATGAGATACTACAAGAAAATATAGAGGACTAATGAAAAAATAACACATTCAAAGATTGTATGATTATGATAAATATCCAATAGCAACATTATTTTTAATACCTATAAAGATGGTAGATAGAGAATACGGGTTGATAGGCGAGCAATAGTGTGATACAAGTCTTCAATTCCCATATTCAATAACATTTATCAATTTGAAAGAGTAGTGGTGTTCAAAAAAATTGTTCTTAGGAATGACCATCATGAGATTAGAATTAATTCTAAAGATGATATGAGTAGTTAGTTATTCCATTTGACATGACATATTTTTAGTTTGCATTTACTTTTTTGATGGGAGCATTTAACATGTTGGCTGTCACAAAACATTTAGTTTTCTATTTATAATTTAAGTTTTGTTTTGGGCATTTCATATGAGGATTGTATTATTTTAGTTCTTGGATATAATGAGTTTATACTTGTACTTTCTATTATGGTGTTAAAGTTAGGATTTACAAATCCCTAAAGGCTAGAATATTAGAGGAGAAAGTGTAAGCAGGTTGTTGTGGTATTTCATGACACAAGTCCACTATTTGCGTCTAATGGAGGTGGTGCCAGCGCAAATAGTGCATTGATGCTGTGTGTAACATGCATGAAGTATGAGCAATGTGCAGAGTGCGATGTGTAACATGCGTGTAACATGGATAAGTGTGTGCAATTGTAGGTGTAATTTTACAGTGTGTGATGTGCAATAGTAGACCTCTGTGTGTGTGTGTGTGTGTGTGTGTTCTCTACAATGCAATTGTGTGATGAAATGTGTGTATGATGTAATGGTGAGTGTGCAGTGTGTGCAATGTAGTGTGACCATGTAATACATGTACATGTGTATTCTTATTAATTATTATGGCTAATGAATGAATAAAAAATCTTAGTCATAACTATGTTAAAGCTTGATAGAAGAGTTAAGTAGAATAAACCATTTTAACTAGGATGCGATTTTTCAATCGAGAGAAACTTGACCACCTCACAAATTCACTTTCCCATGTACATTTTCACATGTTGTATACAACATATAAGATAATATGAGAACTTCCAACATCATTTTATTTATAACAAATTACGTAAATATATGATGTGATTTTTTAGTTGGTGAGAATGAGATGAGAGGAGTCTAAAGAGCAAGAGTAGATCACCACTCATTCCACTCTTTTAACACTGCTAGCTACATAATTCTTAGAGTATTTCTAATAGAGATAGATGTGATTGAGGTAGTGAGACAAAAAGTAACTTCTTGGCATGATATTCTTGTATTCTTAATATAATATTTTTGGGTGAGTTTTAAAGTCATTCTGGGTGATTGTGCTTTTCTTCCAAATCTGAGATTTACCATTGGCCAATTCAATAGTTGTTTGTGAGGTGGTCAAATATCCACCAAAGAAGTACCTTATATAGCATGCCTTGGAGACAGAGAGAGTAGTAGTCATAGCACATGCAGAAGCAGAAACAATAGATAACCAATACATTCCATATACTATAGGAGTGATCATATCAATAATAATTGTTATAAATTATATTTAGAAAAAAGTTCGATAACATTATAAATTATTAAAAAAGAAATTACAACTACCGACACATTTATGATCTTTACTCAGTTTGCCCACCATGACCTTTATAAAAGAAGAATATACAAAATTTTTTACAAGATATACAATTTCAGATATTTCTCGTTCTTCAAGTATTACAACTCTCATTACTCATCTTCTCCTTTGGGATTCTTGTAGTATTGACTATGGGATCAATCGTCACATCACAGATATTTATTTTTTGTTTATTATCTTTTCTTTGATCTTTGAATATTATTATAATTAATATAAAATTATCTAAAATAATTGATTATGATAACATTCAACTTGATATTTTACTCCTTTTTTATATTCTATTTATTCTTTAATGCCAAAAAAATTTAGTTATATGAGTTAACTTTTTATTTTGACACTATTTTTTTATGATGAATATTATTTTGCCAGATAAGATTTTAAAGAAAAATTTCATTGAAACTAAGTATGATAAGTTATATTTTTTTATGTTTAGGTATCTTATTATGTATTTGAGTGTTATTTATTCACTTCTTATTTATTCTTGACTAGATCATCCATTTGTTACAAAGTTGAGAATGCTGAATTTTAATAATAAAGATATTTATATACTAAATTATGAGGTTCGTCGGATAGAAAATCATACTAGAACTTCTTATCTTATCCGACATACCTACATGAGCAAGAATAACTCATTTAATCTAGCGCACTTAGATGTCTAGAAACGCATTAGAGTTGAGACAATATATTGTTTGAGATATTTTATTATCTTTATTAATGATTATACATATTTTACTTTATTTTTTTCATTCCTTATTCTTATGTTTTTTTTGTTTTTTTAATTGTCTTACAAAACATATTAAAAAATAATTTAATAAAATTAAGAAAATCATTGAGTAACAATACCTTTGAATATAAGTCTAACATATTGAGAGCATACTATACTGATAATGATATCAAATACTAGGCTTCATGTGTTAATGCAATGCATTCTCACAAAATGCGATTACAAAAAAAAAATATTTAATTAATATATTACAACTTTTTAAATGTTGGAGTCATGTGTTGAATACGAATATGTGATATCCGACTACGTCAATAGTAAGAGTGACGAACTTATTATTGACGACACTGACTGAGCTTCAGGAATTTCATAAATGAGATTCTTGAAAATTTTTTATGACACGACGAACATGTGTTCGTTAGTTTTTACTCCCACAACTTGTATTGCACTCAAGTGCATATGCAATATTAGTAGCATATTTAGAAAGTATCAAGCTGACCCAACACTTAGCCATATGATTACAGAGATGAAAACCAAATACTTAAAGTACTAGTCCACCATTCCATCTCTTTATTGTCTCGCTGCATGCATTGACCCTAGGATTAAGGTGGAATAGGTAGATAGCACCCTGACTTATATTTCCTTATGCATGAACCTGGAAGACCCACCTGAAGGATTCATTCACGAGAAGTTGACTGACTTGTTCACATATTACGATACTAGGTACGGTGATAGTAGTAGTAAGACTGTGATTACGGACATGAATATCTTCTTCGAATATAATTTTTACATTCAGTTAGCGAGGAGGAAACACCGGGATGGACCATCACATAGGAGCGAGCTTTCTCGGTACTTATATAATGATTACTACTTAATCGTATCACATTCTGATACTAAGAATCTTGATATATTACAGTGGTAAAAATCATGAGTCCACATTTCCATTGCTATCTAGGATGGCACGGGATCTACTGACTACTCCAGTATCGAGCGTAGCATTGGAGTCTACTTTTTCTGTTACAGTAAACATAATTTCAAATAGAAGATAGAGATTATGTCCAGATATTATTGAGGCATTGGCCTGTTTGAAGAATTAAGATGATTCGAGGTTTAGCATCCATGATCGTGCTGGAACTAGAACAGGGACTACATCCGTATCCACTGCAAAAGCGGAGGAGTTGATTACTGATGATGATGATCCATATGATAGTGATCTTGATGTTGCGGTTGATAATGCTCATGATATGCCGATTAAAGATTAACGTGATTGCTAGTTTCCCCTGCCCATTGCTAGTTTCTCCTGCCCATTGCCAGACACCAGTTGTCAGTGCCACGCCACACTAGTACGCCACGCCACATTCTATTTTTCATTGCCACTTGATTTTGATTTTTGATGTCTCACGGTCACAGACACGGTTGATGATTTTTATGATTTATTCTTGATTCTACCTTTTGATTTCGATGTTTTATTTTTTATTGATTGTATATTTTTTTACGTTACTCTGAAACTTGTATTTGTTTGGTTCAATATCTATTGGCTAATTGGTCATCTCATTTGGTTTCCTATTGTTTTTTTGACTTTGTAATTTTTTAACGAAATTTTTTGTTTAATTTATTTTTTTGTTTAAAATTTTCATTTAAAATTAAAACATTATAATTTAATTCTAATAAATTATAATTTAAATTTAGTTTACATTATAAAAAAATTTTAACTTTATTAATATTTTTAAGTTACAAGTTTTTAATAATTATCAATTTACCAATTTAAATATTAAACTTTGTAATTTATTTATATTATATTTTTAATAAAAAAATTTAAACTTTGTAATTTATTAAATTTTTAACAATTTTTATTTTATAAATTTAATATATTATACATTATCTATATATAATATAATATATATTTTATATAAAGTATAATAGAAAACTTTAAAAAAAATTATTAAACCAACCCCGTAGGGTCTGACCCGGCACGGCACTGCTCACCGTGTCAGCGGGCCATGCCGGGCCTGGCTTTGATAAACCTGCTGGGCCAGGCACGACACGATACAGTTGCCGTGTCATGCCTGGCCCAGCACGAAAGCACGGGCATGCTCAAAAAAATGGGCCGGACCAGCCCGGCACGTCCCGTTTGACACTTCTAAACTCATTCGATGTCTAGAATAGTAATAAAATTTATTTTTTCTATGACAATCAATATTATTTCAGATAAAAAATTAAGACTACAATCAAATATTATAGAGATATTTGCATACATAAATAACATAAAAGATTCAAGGTTAGGCATTTAAAATAAGAAGTAAAAGATGATGGCGAATAATAATTCATACAACATGAAAATCAAGAATACCGAGACGACCACTAATTATACTTTCAAAAACATATATGATAATGATGATATGCAACTGCATTCGCACAACCATACCATATACACCAATTGATGACTCGTGTAGTCATGTGACTTTTGATTTTTTTTAATATGATATTATAATGTCATTATTTTTTTATTGTTCTATTGTTAATGTCCTTATGATTTATGTTCTATTGGTTATTACATTTATTATAATGTCCTTATGATTTATGTCATTATTACATTTAATATGATATTAATATGATATGTGCTTTTGTTTTCTTAATGTCCTTATGATTTATGTTCTATTGGGTATTACATTTATTATTTTATGAGTGATGTTTCACATCATCGAATGAACTGTCATGAACTATCAAGGTATGGTTCCAGCACGAACTGACATGCACCGCCATGGCCCAACACTGCTTCTAGGCAAATGGGCTATGTCGAGCCTAATGTTTGGCAACCATGTGGTACCAAGCACGGCATGGTAACATGGCTAGACCACACATAAACAAGTATGCTAA
This sequence comes from Sapria himalayana, assembly GCA_029783825.1. Taxonomy (NCBI): domain Eukaryota; kingdom Viridiplantae; phylum Streptophyta; class Magnoliopsida; order Malpighiales; family Rafflesiaceae; genus Sapria; species Sapria himalayana. The sequence goes on from JAREIK010003123.1 coordinate 163,935, forward strand.
CATAGCATGACCCATTTGACACCTCTATTTTGTAAGACTCATATTTTCTTAGTTTTGATGTCGTTTATTCTATAAGTGATATCACCTTATCACAAAAAATATATGCACTTGATATTCTTAAAAAAATTATTCAATTGAATTGTATTCCAGCAAATACTCATATTGATTTGGATACTAATTTCATTTCTAATGTTACTCATCCAATTGACTCTACAACTTATAGAATAACATAGAGAGATTAACTATCAAATTATAACAAAACTAGATATAACATAACAAAACTAGATATAATTATTCATGTCTTATCTCCTCAATAGGTTCACCTTGAAGTTATTCTTCATATACTATATGTGTATAAGTCCTAATGATTTTGAATCTCTTTTATGGATTATTAACACTTACAGTTAATTATATATTCAAATTCAAAGTTGAGTATCAACATGCATTTAAAAAAAATCTATGAAAATTATAATTTTCTTAAAGACAAACTTATTTCTTTAAAAGTAAGATATATACAATTATTTTAAGATGTAATACAAAGATAAATTTCAGAACATATAGCCTCAAGAAGATGAAATATTCGATTATTTTGAATATTTGTATTGTGACAGTCATTTGTATTGTGACATATCTTTGTATTGTGACACTCTTCTCTCACTCTTCTCTCACTATCTTTGAATTACTTTGAATGCAGCAAATATTCAAGAAGATAAAATATGCACACTCTTCTCACACTATCTTTGTATTGTGACAGTCAAACAACGAAACATATAGCCTCAAGTCTAGTATTTAACGAGCAGACAAAGAAATTGATGTTGACTATTTTTTTCTAATAGAAAAGATTCATGATTAGACCATCATTATATCATATATTCAAATAACTAAGCAACCAATTAATATCTTCATGAATACCTTGTAAAGACCTCAGCTTATATTTTTTTTCTTTGAGTTTAATATAGTAGACTTGTTTACACTAGCTTGATAGGAAATATTCGATATTGCAGTTTTATAGCGGCATGCTTGTTTAATGTTATTTTAGAAAGTTTTTTGTATTTTAATTTTTTATCATAATTAAATAACATAGTTAAACATACTATTTATATTACATATGCACATAAGTGCAATGCATGAGATAAGAATGTATATTGACAAATACAAGTTCATCGTACCATAAAAAATGTATTAATTTTAAAAATAAAAATTATATATTAATTTGATTCATTAATTATTATTTCATAAATTTTATTATTAATAAAATCAGATATAACATGTTACCCAATATAAAAATCTAACATCAAGTATATTGAATTTCAATAGCATTCAACTTCTAGTGAAATTTTTTTTCTTTAGGCAGACAAAAATTATAAAATTTTTAAGTTTACTAAAAATCCTAACATATTTTAATATAATTAAAATTTATTATAATGAATAATAAACTATTTTTAAGTTGGCTTGTACTGAACATGTCATACTTTGTAGGCCTAGCCAAGCAATCATATCATGTCGGACATGACACAATCCATCCCCAAATCATGTCATTCTAATTAGAGGTGTCAAACGGGCCGGCCCGGCACAGCACGGCCCGTTTTTCACGGGCACGATCGTGCTACCGTGCCGTGCCCGGCACGGTTTAAAAAAACCAGGCCCGGCACGGCCCGCAGGCACGACGGGCCGTGCCGTGCCTCGCCTGGCCCGCTCGGGCAAACCTGTCCGAGAGGTTCGGGAAACGGGGACCGCGGGTCGGGTCGATTTTGACCCGACCCACGGTCTTTTTTTGTGGGAGGGGAGGCATGCGGTCGTTGCCGTGCCGCGGGCCGAACCGTGCCTGGCCAGGCACGGGCCCGGGCACGGCACGGGCCCGGGCACGGGCCCGGGCACAGATTTTTTCCGTGCCTGGCCGGCCCAGGCACGGCTGAACCGTGCCGTGCCTCGTGCTGGGCCGGGCCGGCCCGGCACGGTTGACACCTCTAATTCTAATGCAACGACAAGAAAGACCCAGAATTGCAGCAAGGAAGGGAGACCCAACATGGAAACGAAGAAGAGATACAGCATGATTTGTTGACTAGCAAGGGAAATAGGGCGTGTGGAGCCATGTGAGTCATGTTGGATAGGATCGGATACAAGTCACTCATGACATGATCAAGACATGCATGATCTTGTGCCTCATCAAGGTTAGTCATTGGGTGCTTGCAGCCAGCTCAATCACCTAGAACCCTAGTGGATAAGCCCTAGCCTACTCTAGCCAATAGCCCCTGGCATGGGGCCTTAATATAATTAAAAAGAATTAAAAATATATTTTTTGTTATTAATGAGTCACCCCCCATTGAAGTATTGTTTGCTTTGGCTTCAGGCCTCACGGGTTTGTCCCTCTAGGCTTCAGGCTCAAAAGGCACCTCAATAGTCAATGGTTTAAGGGTACATCACACTTATAAACTGCTCAGGGTCAAGGATCTCGTGTGGGAACAATGTGGGAACAACTATTCCCACATCGTATGATGTCTAGGTCAATTAATAAAAATAATATAATAAAAAATTATGAAATGAAAACATAATTAATAATTAATCAACTTAATACACAAAGTAAAATGGTCTACATGCTATTTAATGCATTCGCATGCGTCACCGCTCACCTTACTGATTCTATGTAAAAACTAGATAAAAAAATAATATGATTTCATACAATTTTTCATCCTTGAGATAATCACGCTATTTTTGAGTATTTATCAAGAATATTTAAATAATATGAAATTCATAATAAAATTTTTAACATATTATTTAATAATATTTTAAATAACAATGTAGTAATAAATATATTTGTAAGAACCATTATAAAGTAACTCAGGTAAAATTTTTCACGTTAGGTGTATGAGTTACATAATTAATCTTATTGTACATACATAAATAAAAAAATAAGTTTTCTCACATTAGAACATATATAAAATTTACTAAAATATATAAAGATACATTATTGATTACAAAAGTTTGACAATCCATGCCCATGTAAGTCAACATGCCTAAAAAACAAAAAAAAATTACTAAATATCAGAATACCATTGGAATTATACATACATAATATTAGATTCATGAGTTGGCCAATTAACACATGATATATGTCTGCATTAATAGTAAAAAATGAGAAATAATAATTGACTAATCATAAGAAAAATTATGATACGGCAAATATGTGTTCGTCTATGTACACTCTCAAGTCTCACCATATATATTACACTTGATTACATATACAATATTCATATTTTATTTAACAAATATAAAAAATACTCAAATTTTAATATCATGACTATTGAAATGAAAAGAAAATATTTAACATATTGATTTTTTATTTCATCACTTTATTACTTAATTGTTTGTATGAGTTCTTATGTTAATGTGAAATAGATAAAAACATTATAAAATAGATATTCATTTATATGAACCAATGACAAGATCCAGATGGTAAGATTTATAAAAAATTAGATAATTTATTTAAATATTATAATAATAAATATGATTATTTTAGCAAGCCTTCAAATACAGACAATGATATCATATTTAGAAATGATTAACTTTTCAATTCAATTAATAATAAACAAAAAACAAGAAATTTCATCAAGTATGAGTAAGTTATTAAGGTATTTAAATATTGATTAGTATTCTATATTATCTCATAATAAGATTAAAAATTTGATATATTAAATTGATGAAAATTATATAAATTTATTTTTCTCATTTTTTCTAAAATAGTATGTGATCAACTGACTCTTCTAATATCTAGCATGACATTAGACTAAATATGATTTCATATAAAAAAAATATGTTACAACCAAATATCATTGATATTATTTCCTGCTTAAAAAACCAAAAAAATTTATTAATGAGTCTTCAAAAAATAAAGTGAGTTGAATATAGATAATGGCATGGATGCACATGAAAATGAGAATGTCGAGATTATGAATTGTATAGTTATATTGTTATTCAAAGTTTTTTTTTATTTTATTTATATTTTAAAATATTTTTGTAACATCTTTTGTTAATATTATTGCAATTTATTCACTTTTTATACATTTTTTTCTATTTATCTTATATATATCATTACTATAATATAATAAAGTATAAAATTAAAAATAAAAAAATAAAAGCTAGTAATGGGCCAATGGCAGTGGGCCAGTGGCAACAAGCATGCTCCCGTGGCCCATGCCTAGGGACAAAGGGATGACTACAATAATAGGGGGCCAATAATACTGAATTTAGTCAACATTAGCCAAACCTAGCAAAGCCCATCAAGCCTAACTACCTCATACGAGTCATTAGATCATATCAGATTTGCCTCACTCGACCCCATGACGGCATGGCACAACCCTAATTGAAAAACTATGTCATGTATGACATGACATAATAACATGGAGGGCCACATAAATTTGTCATCGTGTCAGCATAGCACAACCCACTCTACATCTCTAAATTGGGCACTTGGGGCATTGTGCTCCTGTCCATATATATATATATATATATATATAAGTTATAAAAAATAAAATTATTTTCAAATTTTTAAAAAATGAATATCAATACAAACAAAAATAAAAATATATATATACTCAAGACTGAATTGAAAATATAAATCTATATATATATATATACTACAATTAAAACATATGTCAATACATAATATTATATTGTCGGATTCGAATCATCACAGCACTAAATCTCAATATCAGCATTTTCGCACAAGTCTTTATCTAATTACAGCTCTTTAATTTTATCTTTAATACTCATTTTTAAATATTTCGATCTTTTAAGTACGACAAAATTTCAAAAATATTTGAATAGTATATTTCTCCTATCTAAAATGACATTCATAATCAAAAAAAAAAACTGACACTAATATTATGCTAGACACCAAAAAAATTAGTAAATCATGTATCATTTTTGATAACATGTGAAATATGAATTCATATTATTTCTTCAAACTCAATATTTCAAAATATTTCATATCATTATGGGATATGATAAAGTAGTATCTCGACGGCTCACTCATATTCAACAGAACTCCTTATCATTTGTTTTTAGCTAATTAAATGAAAAATTCATAATCTCTAAATATGATATTAATCTTCATACTCAGAGATTCCCTAAAACTACCAAACATATTTTTGTAATATTTAAATAAATCATATAATTATTCATGCAAAACATTAAAATTTGAAAGTTCTTCTACCCTTTTGACTTTAATTCTAGGATTCATAAATGCAACTAAGCAATAAAAATATAAAATGAATAACTTATATTTTAAATATTTTATTTTTATCTCAATAATCATGTACTAAAATATGTGTATTCTCTATATTGATTAAATATACTACTCATAATACATATACACCTATATGCATTGCAGATTATAAGAATATATACAAATAAACATATATTTAATATATTAGAAAAGATTTTGATAAATTTTAAAAAAGAAAACTTATATATCTGATATGGTTCATTTATTGTTATACTTAAGTTTTATTATTAACATAGTCAGATATCACATGTTAAAAGCTAACACATAAATCAAACATTAAATATTATAAATTTCAAAGATATCTAACATCCAATTGAAATTTCTTATTTTGTATGCTTACTAACATACATAGTGTACAAAAATCTTAGAGTATACTAGATATCATAATATGTTTTAATACATTATGTATTTTTTTAATAAATAGAAAATAATTTTTAAGATAGCATGCACTATTAGATTTATAAAGTAACACATATATCAAAAATTAAAAATCTCAGCTAATTTATCATCTCTGATGATTCTAATGAAAATATTTATTCACACTACTCTTTAAAATATTATCAAATATTATGTTAAATATTTTATTTTATATTTCATATAAACATATTTCATAAAGATCCTCAACAGATACTCATAGATAACATGATCATCATCAAAATGAAATTTTCATGAAATCTTAAATTTTTTTTATTTAGTTTCTACCTAGAATCAACAAATTCAACAATGATACACGTAAATATTTTATCATTATGACTAATTTAAATGTCGTACGTCACCAAAACAACTCTTACTTTGTGTTCTAAGTTCATTAATGACTAATTATTATTCTATATTATATTTTTTTATTACAATAGACCATCCAATAAATCTTACAATGGACTAGCTAAAAATATTTCTGCATTAAATAAACTAGTCTATAATCTTTGAAAATTTTACATAGAAAACTCATGCTGACAATGAATGTAGACATATCTTTCCTGACAAACTCATGAGAATAAATAATAAAAATCACTCAACCTGAAATAAATCTAAATTGAAGGATTTAATCATTTAGTTAAGTTTGTCTTGGATTCAATACATCTTATTTTTTAGTGTATTATTTGGTGTGTTGCCTAAGATGTCTAGTTTCACCGCTACTCTTACAACTATCTTTTTTTTTGCTATATATATATTGTGTTAAATATTTTTTTAAATCTCTAAAAATTTTATTTGTAACAACCTTTAAAGTAGAATCATACTAAATATATTCATTTATTCTTAAAATTTTTAGGTGTCAAGGTCAAGGTCGAGATCAACCAATGACTAAAAGATTACTCAATATTTGTATAATATTCACTAATATTTTTATTTTTAAAATTTCAAAGAATTTTTCAAAAAGAGTGATTTATTTTTTTATAACTAAAATTATTTATAAAAAAAACTAAAAAATTTTGTCTTATAAAAATTTAGACACAAATTCAAAGTTGAGAAATCATAAATCTTCACTTGCAAGGCTCGCCCTCCAGTATTAATTTCCATGATTATAATTTATATAATATTAAAATAAATATTAAAAATATATCATTAAAAATATTGCCCATAATTTAAAAAATTTGAAGCAAGTTATAATTAGAGAAAAAATTGATTATAATTTCAATGTGAAACTAAACATTAATGTTCTATTTGCATGTACTTTTTAAAATTTAAATAATATTTTTTTTATTAATTTGTTTGGACAAAAATCTAATAACTTGCTTTTCTATTTTTTTCAAAAAAAAAATTGTTTCGAAATTAATTCAATTCCCACAAGACAACGTCATGCATCAATGTCATTGTCTTTCACAGACCCACCATTACAATTTCTCAACTTTTACATATTTTAATGGAATATCCATACTAACAACCAACTTAATAATTCATTTACTTGTAAACTCATGGCGATAAATAAATAAAATATTTGAACTTTAAATTAATCTAAATTCGACAGTATCAACGTCAAGCCAAGTTTTCTTTTGGATTCAATACATTGTATTTTTTATTGTGTCGTTCGACGTATCTCATAAGTTATCCAATCACATCACTAATCTTGCAATGAATTTTTTATTATATTTACATTACACAAAATTTTCATTGATTCAAAAAAATATTCTTTTCAACTATATCAAAATGAACTCAAACTACCTAGGTTCTTTTATTAAGCCTAGGTTTTTTAGGAATCTAGGCAAACATATAACTGAGAAACAAATTAATTTCAGATCTTTTTGTCAAATTGTCATTATTTATGTCAAAATTATCTAAAATATTAATTTAATTTTTATTAAAATCACTATTTTCCATTATTTATAATAATTAATTATGTAATATTATTTAATTTAGAGACTTTAGAGTAACATGATTGGGTTTATTAAATATTATATATCCTTATCAAATATGTAACTAATTTTCTAATATATAAAAGTAAAAAAATAGAGAATTAGATGTGTATCTTGCAAAATTATAAAAGTAAAATTATAGACTCATAACCATGATTATAGACTCATAATCATGAATTAGATGTGTATCAAATATGTAACTAATTTATAATTGCAAAATTATTTTGTAACTAATTTTGTAACGTCCAATTAAAAGTAAAAAAATGGAATATTTTGTAATGACCAATTATGATGGAAGTGGCAATGGTTATATCATATGGATGAGAATGTCCATATGATGGATGAGAATGACCAATAGTTAATAGTTTCAAATACAATTTGTAGCCAATTATAAAATAATATTAATATTAAAAAATAAAACTCAAACAAAAATTTTAAAATAATATTTTTTGAGAATTTAATACAATTAGAGAGTCATAGAAAATATGAGATTAGTTTGAGTATGAAAAAATATAAACCTTATTTGTATTAGTAATATTATTAATAAAAATTTTTTAATTTAAAATATTGATTTTTATTTTTTTAAAAAGTTTAGACAAAATCCTTCTATCCGTTGGATTATGTTCAAGACTATTGAAGACAAAGTCTAACGCTAAAAGGAAAGAGTATCAAAATTTTGTGTTAGATTTAAATTTTTATTTTGTTGTTCATGCATGTACATGCACATGATAGACCATACGACTTAATGTCACATGGCATACAGCTACTCGCAATTATTATCCAATAGTCTTTGAAATATTTTTATTTTTAATATATTAAATTTAAATCGAGTTGGTTCGATGTTTGACGAAATTGACTCCTTTTCATTGAAAAAAATGGGTGCATGAACCGCACACACCTATATATAAAAAATTGACGATTTTAAGACAGGTGGTGCATGTGCAGCGTTGGATCTAGTTCTTCCCAACCCAAAGTCATTACCCGAACATGATTCAAATCAATTTTTTACCTGAGACGAATCAACCAGCATCAGTTGTATTCAACATGGATGCCAAACTACTCTGCTCAGCAAGGCACAAAAAGTGATGTGTGCTGGCCCATACCTATGTCGAGCACGTCTACACAAGTTGTAATATTTCTGAGATAAGTGATGTGAGTCATATTGCCAGTCGGGCCTGCTCCTACCAACATGTTTTGTCACCTCTATCCTATCTTGTATAATTTTAATTCTAGTTTCTAATATATAAAACTAAAAAATAAAGTGTACATGTACCTTACTAAATTACATATAATCAATTGTTTGTTAGACATAACACCTTGGCAATTATAAAATAAAATTATGCATAAAAAAAACTCTATAATTAGACAAAATTTGTATAATTTTGAGAAAATAAAAAAAAAATAAAGAGAAAACAAGAAATTACAATTTGAGTTTGAAAAAATATAAATATTATACCTACGTATAAAAATTTTTTAAATTTAAAAAATAATATTTTTTGTCAAAATCCATATAGAATCTAACCAACCATTGGATTCTGTCAAGTGATTGGAGACAAAATCCAATTGATTGATGATATAAAAAAATATTTTGTGACATGTCACTAAAGTTTTAAAAAACAAAAATATTACACAAGATATTTTTATGTTCGTGAGACGAGACATAAGCTTTTTAAGTCTCACATTATATAATTAATTAATATTTTAAAATATATAAAATAAAATAAATAATATACATAAAAACAAAAAATAACTACTAACATACATAATTCATTAAACATAGAAAAATAATATTAATCCACTACTATTACAAAAAATCATAACAAAATTATAAAATAAGCTTATAACTATCATAAAAAATCATAACATAATTATAAAATAAGCTCCCATCTCCCATTTACACTCCCATTCTCACTCCCTGTTACACTCCCACTCTCAAATGTACTTATTGTTTTGAACAAGATACTCTCATACATTGAAACCATATCCATACTAATTTCTTGAAGCAGTTTATTTTTTTTTTATTTTTTAATTCTTAAAATTAGTAAATACCTCATTGCACCCCAATCTAACATATTCACTAAATTGTATTGATAGTTTCATACCAATATGAGTTCCAACTAAATATATTCACCCCTCTTACACATCTTTGCTTATAAAATTTATATCTCAAATATTTCTTTCTAATAACTTTAATAACATATTTTCATATAAAATATCATCTTTAATTTATTAAATCAAATGAATTCATTTTTTTAAAAAAAAACTATCAATAATAATATTCAGTAAATATTAGAAGCATTTAAAAAAATTTTAATTTTTGAAAAAAAAAATTCAATGAAATTTATAATTTAATTGATTCAAAACTTTAAATTTAAAAAAAAACTAATATTTTTTAGGTATTTAAAAAAATAATATTTTTTTGAGGTATTTAAATTTAAAAAACTTTAAATTCATAATTCTTAGAACGAGTTCTCCAAGCTCATTCGTGGAACGAGTTATTCCTCTCAATCTTGGAATGAGCTGTCTAAGCTTGTTCCACGAACAAGGTGTCCAAGTCCAAGCTTGTTCCACGAACAAGGTGTCCAAGTCCAACCTCATTCCAAGGACGAGCTACATCAGCTCCTTCTAAAGAGATGAAAAAAAGGATATCGTGCAATAATTAGAGATTTACTTTGCCAAAACTTTCAATCGAGACTTGAGTTATTGTTTTAGGTTTTTATTCTTTTCTCCCAAAATTGCAAAAACATAGCTCCCAAAATGCATTTTTTTAGATTCCTTGAGGCATCTTCACTGTCCCACCTTGAGACGCATGTCCAAGTGCACCTTGATAATGCCTTTTTTTAACTTTACATGTCACACATTCATTAGCATCATAAGTCAATGTTGAAATTTTGGTTGATGTAATGTCGTGATGACTGGATTTGCGTGTGACATAACAATGAAATTTTTTGCAAAAATAGAAAAGGATTATAAATGACTTAAAGTAAAGCCAGCCCTAAATCAACTCGATGTCATTTAAAAAAATAGGGTATTTGATTCACACTTGCCCTATCTGGGTAGCTTAAAAAAATTTTGGTGCATGCATTTTACATGCCTAATTGGAACAGGTTTTGCCAGACCTAGGCATGACCCAAGTGGTTTTGTTACCCACGTTGATTTTGGCTCGTACTGTAGTGCAGGCCTGCCACTTTGATCGTGCCATGATGAATAAAAAATTGACACCTTGGACAAAGCAGATAGCCTAACATGGCCTTAACAGGGCCACCGTGCCGACCCACACATTTTGCATGCACAAGTCTGGCCAAAACGAGTCATGCATGTGTCAACTTTGCAAGCAATGGCATATGCCATGCTGGGGCTGCCCAGCCTATTTGCCATCTCTCCTGACATCACGTTGCATCTACAAGATAAACTAAAATACCCTAATTTTAGTTCTGCCCAAATTAGTAACCCATACTCCCAAAATTTTTGAAAATTGTCACACCAAAAAATTTAGGTTTTTGGCAGAACTTTACTGTCGCTGAAAATCCGCTTCTGATGCCTGAAAATCAGTGTTTCGGGGCCAAAGCATTAATGCCGCTCCAAAAAGACACACTTATGCCCACAAAAAGATTAGGTTTTGGGCTAACTGCACTATTTTCGTCCAAATAAACACTACGTAGTGCTGAGACTCCAAAGCCATATCCTCTCCACAACAACAATGCCCACCAAACACAATGGGTGTGTGATAATTTTCTAGGTATAATAACTACATTGGTGCGTAGACTTCGATGGATGATGGGAATTTGGTTCAAGTAGACTCCAACTCAAATGAATGAAAAAATCTCATGTAAAAGTATGTTCATTTAGCTAATGAGAAATATTTGAACACTCATATATTTTTTGTAATAAAATAAAATAGTGTGTGTGTGTGTGTGTGTGTGTGGGGGGGGGGGGGGGGGGGGGGGGGGACACAAACTACCTCTTGTTGGCAATTTTAGAAGTTTTACACTATGTGGAAAAACTGCTAAAAAATTATTAGAAAAAAAAAATAGAATAAACACAAAAAAAGAATAAATAAATATGAATAACCAAAAATGTGAATGAAAATTTTTTTGACTATCAAGATGAAAAGTTTGATAAAAAGATTAGCAGTTAAATGGGTTCAATTAATGTCTCTAATGAATGCAATTACTGAAGAAGTATTATTGGGTTGCAATTTTAAAAGATACCAAGACAAAAAAAATCCATTGATCTTTTTTTTCACGCCTAATTTATAGATGATTATTCAAAATAGAAATAATGAGAAATGAATCAAATTATTATAAATTATGCATATAAAAAGGAAGCAAGTGAGATCACTTATATTATCACAAGATAGATGTATGAGATTTCCATTTTATTTAATGGGATCACTAACCCAGCTATTAGCCAATATACCATAATCATTAAAGGCACGCCTCAAGTATTCCTAAAGCACATGCACCATTATGCCCTTGTCAAAGCACCTCGCTTGGGGGGAGGCACAAAAAGGCATGCCTAATGAGAGGCACATACCTTATCAATGCATTAATGAACCCGATGCATTATGACACTGTATTTCTAGTGTCACTTGTATTTTGAGAAGAATAATATGAATGTAACTTTTTTTGGATTCCAAGATTAAGATGATGAGGAAGTGAATATTACTAGTAAAATAATATCAAATGATATTTCTAGTAGTGATAGTAATGTAAAAGAAAGTGATGATAGTAGTAGTGGCTTAAAAAGATCAAGATAAAAAGGACGTATAAATCATTTCTTTATTTTTAATCCAAAGATAATTATTCAAAATAAAAAAAATATTCAATTTACTCAATAATGCTTACAAGAAAGAAAGAAAAAATAATATTTTATTTTGTAGATAGATGTTTGATACCGTAATTCTATTTAATACGTTGAATTATACTAATTTTTAACCAACGCTCGAGAAAATTGGATAATATGATTTAAAATATAAAGGACTAAGTTTTCATAATGTGAATTTTCATAATCTAAAAAACTGACTCTTAGAAAAAAAATGATAAAAAATCATTTCACAGAATAGAAACAAAATGAATATTTAATTATGACAACTGAGAATGGATAGCCGGATAGAAAATAAAAGATATTAGTAAATTTAACAATGAATTCTTGAAAAAGAATAATATTCATGAAAGCTATTAATATTTATTCTATGATCAATACGAGAAATAAATTATTTAAATTACTTGACAGTTGAATGAAAGAATGTAGTGAAGACGATGTTCAAATTATAATAGATTGTTCAAATTATATGATGACGGGTATTTATAATTTAATTTGATTTTTTTATTTTAATTTAAGTGATTACAAATTACTTATTTATTCATGTTCAATTTTAACTTGTAAAGAAAGATTATTATAATTAAAAATATCATATTTATATTGGATATTATATATTGTACATCATCTTGACTTATTATTAAAAAATATTAGAATACTATTACATATCAAAAAAATAATAAAGCGAGTCATATCTATAAGCAATTATATTTATAATAGAACTGGATTATTCAACATGATGAGATGATATACTAAACAAAAAGAGTTGGTTGAGGCTTGCAATAAAACTCAGTTTGTAACAGTCTTTATCATTATATCTCTTATCAATGAACAAAAAATTAAATTGAAGAATATATTTTATAGTTTAGATTATACATAAAATAAATAGGCAAAAAAGGAAAAGAGAAAGTGCATTCGATATAATTTTCACGCCTCATTTTTTGAAATATTATAATATTTTGTTTGAATGTGTTTGACCCTCTTATAAGTATTCTTCGCTTAGTGAATGATAAAAAGAAATCTCATATAAACTATATTTATGCTGCCATGAAAAAAATAAATAAAATTATTATTAAAATTTTTAATGAGTGAAGCGTATAAAAAAAATATAAAAATCATTGATAAGATCTTTAGATATATATATATAATTACACATCGAGATTAATAAAAAAGAGAGATAAACAAGATATAATGATATCACAATTAGATTTATACATGTATGCAAAAAACATTTTTTGCAATGACTTTGTCTTTAGAATTATGAAAACTAAACTTCAAGATTAGTTTTTCAATTTAATTGATTATTAGATTTAAATTATTATATATTTTTGATTAAAATATATACAATATTCAGCTAATAACTGATTTATATTAATTATAGTTAAATGATAGAATATATTTAGATCTAGTTCTAGAATTTTGCAAAAATTTGAATTACAAGCTCACAACATAACATGTAATACATCCGATTATGAAAAAAATTGAAATACCTTTGAAAATATAAATTACTAAAATAATTACATGAAATGAATATTTGTATTATATGATTTAATATAATATATAATTTAATAATCATGATTTTTTAAAATTCATAAGAAAAAAAAAATTAGTTAAAACATCAATGCTTGAATGATTTGGTGTACATTAAGTACAACTGACCCTTAATGAAGAAATTTAACAAAAGTCTTGTCATTTATCATATTTCTTAAAAGATATAAATGACAGCAATGAATGATTGGTATAAAAAATAAAAAATAAAGATGAAGATGATAATTTGGTATTCGAGGATAATGATTTAACATGAGATGATAATACAAGAGCTAATAAAGCTAAAGAATTTAAAATTTATAGAAGAGTTAAAACAAGTTTTAAAAAAATGTCAATATCAAAGTCAACATTATCAAGTTCTAAATATATTCATACTCTTGATTTAATTGATAAAAATAAAAAAATGGCTTATTTATTAGGAAAGAAAAATAAAGATAAAAGAAAATCCATGAATGATAATGAAATGATTAATAGTAATAATAATATTTTGGATTTAAAATTTGAGGAAAACCTATAAATATTTATTTTTTTATCTTTTTGAATTTACAATTTTTATCATAAAGAAAAATATTTATGATATTTTATTTTTATATTTAATATTATTTATTTGATTGTATTTTCATTAATAAATATACATTATAAATAATTACTTTGTTAAATATATAATTTCTATATATTTTTATGCATAGTGTGCTTCAAAAAATTTGTTTTACTTGCATTAGCATTCAAACTCATGATGGTTAAACTATAAATAATTATTTAGAATAAATCATGAATGATATTTGATTATTATGAAAAAATTATTATCTAAGTTTTTTTATTAATATTTTGAATTTGCATGTTCATTTATTGACAATTTCATATTTTATTTTCAAAACTTTAAATTTTGATGTGTTAGCAATTTAAACTCATGATGTTTAATTTTATATTTGAAATTTTTTATTTTTATATTTTTTGTTTATTGGAAAAAAACAATTGATTAATATTGATAGTATTATATAAAATTATATATATATAAATAAAATAGGATGTGTTTTGCTTTATTAAAGCTTGCATCTTAGATACTCCTCATACCTCAAGCTTTGAGAAGGACTTTATACCTTGGTGTACCTTGTGCTTTTTAAAATTATGTTTCAATCTCATCAACTATGCCACTGTATCATAAATATGAGTCGTCCTACAAGAATAATGAAGTTTCATAACTCAAACTATTCAACAAATCGTACATGAAACAAAATTTGTTCAAGTTTTGACCAACTCAATATTAATGAAAGTTATAAGACCAAAATTAAGTTTTTTCTCACAATCTTCACCTATTTGCTTAAAAAAACCTAAAAATAAGCAAAGTTTAATGGTCTTAACGCACTTTAACATAATTAAAAATATAAAAAAAATGGATATCAAAAAAGATTCAACATTGTGTGTGTGTGTGTGTGTATGAAGAATAGTGATGGAATTGACAACCTTAAAGAATATATTGATCAATGTACCAAAAAATTTAATGCATTAAATTTCAAATAAACTCAACTTAACAGTTGGGTCTTTGAAGTTGGATCAACTTTAAGTTCATTAATCTATGTTATTTACTACAATGAGTTTGAAATAGAATGCATGCAAAAATAATTACTATCATTGCTTATGATTAGATTTTCAACAAGTCCCTGAATAATTCATGTTATGCAAACTTCAAGTTCATTAATCAACCTAATTATCATCTCCTCAAAAGAAAAAGATGAATGTTAAGAGAGACTCAATAATCTCAATGTATATACTAAAAGATTAGATCATACGTTCATAATCTCTCTCAGATGAGTCATTTATCATATCAGATAATTCAATTCGAAATAATGAATTTGACATTCCAATTATATTATAGAAGAAACTAATGATGTGTTCTACTTAGTATCTTTTAATTTTTATATTTTTTATATTTATTTTAGAACTATAAATTATTATTTTTTTTATCCTAGCTAAATAGTTATAGGATCCCAAATATTATTTCTGAGATATTTAATCATCCTGGATAATAACAAGCTATGTGAAAATAATTGAGCATTAATATATAAGATCATGCTTGGGAACTCATTTCAAAACTAGTAGATCAACCAATTACGAGATATAAATGAGTGCATACCATAAAGACAAAACCCAAGAAAAATATTAATTGGATCAAGGTTGGGTTGGTGATGAATAATTTTATGCAACCTTATAATATTAAATACTTAAATATTTATTCTTCAATGGGCAAAAAGAACAAGATTAGATTATTGCTTTGTATTACAATATCAAATAAGTAAATTGTATATCAATTAGATATAAAAAATATGCTCCTCCATGATGATCTAAAGAAATAACTGATTATGTTGTAACTACCATAATTCATTATTTATACAAGAGCATGTATGATATGCAGTTTGCAAAAGCCTTTTTATGGCCTCAAGTAATCTCATATGGCATTGTTTTTTTTTATTTTTCTTTGTACTTATTATATTTGATATTATAGAATATATATTAGACTAATCATCTTTTTTTTGACATAAATCGAGATATAAATAGAAATATGTGATGCTTGTTATATAAGTTGATATTATGATTACAGTGGATGACCAATTGAATAAATATTAACTAAAATCATTTTTATAGAACAAGTTCCAGACAAATAATTTAAGATGTATAAGATAATTTTTTAGTATTAAAGTATAATGCTCAGAAAATGCAACACTTCTTTCTTAGCTGACTCACCACTTAATTTGTATATTGGTACATTAATTGATTTTATTAAATATATAAGAAATATAAGAAAACTAATCTATTTAAAAGTGATTAGGTATGATATTACCTACACTATAATATAGTTAATTATTTTTTAGATTCTTATAGATAAACTTTAATGAATGTAGTACTTAGGATTCTCAAGTATGTGAAAAAAACTTTATCATATTGAATTACATAGAGAGATCATAGGCATGGTCGAAGAGAAGCACATTTCAATTCTAATTGAGATTGCACAATCATAAAGAAGAGATCTACAACAAATTTTTATATTTTTGTGTAGATAACCTCATCTCCTAGAAAAGCATGAGGCAAATGATTGTTTCGAGATATAATACAAAAGCAAAGTACAAAACTATAATATCAACTACTTATGAGATCTAATGGACAAAACATTTTGTGAAGTAAATTGTCCTACTAGTTCAGATACCAATTATATTTTATTATGACAACCAGACAATCACAAATATTATTATCAACCCAATGTTCAAGAACAACATATATGTTAAAATTGATTATCACTATATTTAAAAAAAGATCTAAGATGATTTGATTGTTATAGCATACATACTTATTAGAGAGTAGACCACAATCATCTTCATGAAGACTCTCAAAGAATAACATATGGTTTTCCTCTTCCAAGCTATGCATCTATGATATGTACTCCCTAGCTCGAAGGGAGATGTTTAGTTTTAGCTTATTGTTTTTTATTTTATTTATTTTTTATTGTTTGAAAACACCTAACTTATGAGATGCCACAAATCATATACATACACACACACACACACACACATATATATATATATATATAATTATGTGTATTCAAAAAAAATTTCTCATGTAAATAAAAAAACTTTTTTGCATTTTCTTCCCTCTGTCTCTCCTCACTTCGTTGTGCAAAACCCTTCACTAAACTTGACACAAACCAAAATAAATGACATCAATTAAAAAGAAGCAACTCGGTCCAACCCAAACAAGCTAATTCAAAAATCAAAGAAGTTGATGATAGAAGGAAGATCTTCGGAAATCAAAGAAATTTGATTTATATTTGTTAGTATAAATTTAAAAAAGAAAACAAAAATCTCTCAAATTTAAAGCATCATAGTTAAAATTTCAAAAAAATGATGTTAACTATGACTACTATTGTAGAAGTCATATTTAACAACACTAAGTTTTGTCATGGTGTCGGTGGACATTGTCAATGATGAAAGTAGTAACAGCTACAAAAATAGTGGTAATGACATTATCATTAAGTTTTTGACATGATATCATATTGCAAAAATTGCAAACATGAATTTTATTTCATATACATACAAAGCATGAAATACAAAAGATACATACATACAAAAATTGATTGAAACACCTTTTCATATGTTTATCTTGTGCACATCTCTACTTAAATTTATATAATACATTTGCATAAAAGGATATAAAATATAATTAATATAACTAATAATTTTTATTCAATATGTTTAAAAGAATCCTATTCACATCTACTTCTACAAAATCAATCAAATTATTTTCATAAAATACTAAAATTGATGCATTATATTTGAATTCCATTGTATTTTGATTTTAATGTATTTCAATTTTCTACACTAAAACCATTATAATTAGATAAATGAATGTACATAACATTTAGAAGTGCACTAATATTCTTTTTATATTACATATTTATGATTCAATTTGATAAGTTCACAAAGCATATTCATAAATATTTATTTTGATATATGTTATTCAATGATTATATCATATTAATTGATTAAATTAGTAAAAAAAGAGATCACAAATTAGTTACATAACATGAAGCATTAAAAAGAAAAAGTTCAGATAAATTAATTGAAAAAAAAATTAAGATAAAAATTTAATTTGAATCAAAAGAAAGAGATAATCCAATCTAAATTGAAGACATCGTGATCTTAAAATATATTTTTCTTGATATTTAAAATTTATAATTCAAAAAATAAATAAAATTAAAAATATATAAGTCATATGATTATGCTTGATTAGATAAAAAAGAAACTACATCAAAAATTGTATGTGATTAAATAATATATGTTAGATTGTTAAGAAAATATTATAAGATAATTATTTTACAAGTTATTCTATATGGTTAAAAATATTAGATTATTAAGAGATATGATATGAATTAAATTATCATAATAAAAATATGTATATTAAAATGAATATGTAGAAAAACTCATAGAAAAATTTAGAAATAACAGGCTTATGAAATATCATGTCATATAATAGAGTTACAAGAATATATAATTTAAATTTATGTGAGGATTTAAAAAATAATCACATTACTTAGAGAAGAAGAAATGATATAATAAATTTGAATAATATATAGAATATATTTTGCTAATAATATGAAGAATACCTATTTTCATGTTAAACATTGAAAAAAAGATAAATTTGAGTAGTAGTCTCTAAAAACTTAGTTTACTAGGTTTTTCATTATTTACACTTTAGATTTTATATGTATTTTTCAAATTATTCCATGTTATAGCAAAGTAATCCATATGGAACAATTATTATTCTATTAATGTATATTAGTCATATTATTATTATGATTAATGGAGTTTAAAATCTATTTACTCTAACAATATATCAGGTTACAGTTTTGAGATAAATAATTTAGTAAGTATAGATATTTTATTAATATTAATCTCAATAATCAACAATGCTAACAAACTTTGATATCAAATATCATGATTGGAAACCAAAAAATATTCGATGTCAATATAAAGCAGAAACACATCACCGCAGATCTTGTCATTGATTCGTTATATCTTCCTCAACTCACCATCGGGTGATAGGAAATATCAGTAGTTAGAGTAAATTCATGACATAATTAATATCAAGATTATATATGAGCTAGATAGAGAGGGCGGGCATACCCACATACACATATGGATTCACATAAATGAAAAGAGAAGAGAGAGAGCACAAAAATAATTGCTTTTCTTTTATTATATGTTCTACATACTTGGTTGGATTCTAATTTTATTATAATAGCTCATTTATTAATTACTTAAATAAATAAACATGAATATAAATAAATATAATCACAATATTAAATTTTATAACGTGACATCAAACCAATCATGATAGTATATTTCTTGTCATGACAACAAAGAAGATAACTATTCAGTATCTTGGTAACAAATAAAATTATGACAACATATTTCATGTCGCGAAATCACTTGAGTCGTGACAACATATTTCTATGTCGTGCAACCACTTCAGCCATAATAACATATTTCATGTCGTGACAACTTGTGTTGCGACCTAAAGGACAAGGTTATAACTTTCACAAATTAAAAAAAAAATTAATACAATCAAAATTAGAGGTGTCAAACAAGCAGGGCCAGGCTGTCCCATTTTTTTGGTGGCCCAATAGGGCCACCGTGCCGTACTGGGCACGGCACTACTTGAGAAGTGCATGCCCGAAACGGCTCATCGGCATGGCCTGTCAGCCCAGCTCGAACCTTTTTGGGCTGGATAATGCCAGAACTTTCAGAATAGAGCGGGGTCTTGCCGGGTCGTGCTGGGTCGTGCCATTTTGGCCTATTCGGAATTGGGTTATCCCAATCTTCATATATATCTTAATTTAAATTTTAATACTACATTAATTACTTAATTAATTAAATTAATACAACAAAAAAGAACAAAATTATTATCATAAGTCACAACTAACAACACGTATAAATTATAAAATAACAAAGTAAAATTAAATTATTAAAAGATTAAAATTAATATATCAAAGATAAACTCATGAATATATAACATCAATCCCGTAAATAAATATCTGAATTAATAAAAAATAAAATAATAATAAAAGCAGCAAGCTCAAATAATAAAAATAAATAAACAAAAATAATTCAAAAATAATCAATCTCGTAAATGTATGATAGTATCACTAGCGGCAGGCAGTAAGCGGTACAATATGCTCAATCTCAGTTTTCAATCATCATCAAAGTTCCACGAATCATCATTAGCAATCAACTCATCCACTCTTGCTGCAGTTGTAGCATGATCTTGGATGCATAAGCTCAAATCATATTAATTCTTCATGCATGCTAATAGTTCAATAATATATGGCCGCAATCTCGATCTCCTATCTGAAATCACATTCATTATAACAAAAAAAAATAGACTCTGATACTACGCTCGACACCGAAGGAGTCAGTAAATCATGTGTCATCTTAGACAGCACTGGATAGGTGGACTCGTATGATTTTCATCACTGTAAAATATTAAGATCATTATTATCAGTATATGATAGAATTAAACAGTAATCAGTATCTAAGTATCGAGATAGTTTGCTCCTATTTGATGGTCCACCTCATCATTTTCTCCTCGTTAACAGAATGGAGAAGTCATCATCTCCGAATATGATATCCATGTTAGTACTCGAAGCCTGACTATTACTACCATCATATCTAATATTAAAATATATAAATAGCTCAGTCAACTTCTCGTGGATGAATACTTCAAGTTAATATTCTTGATTCATGCAAAAGGATATGTATGTCAAAATATTTTATGCCCCTTCCATATTACACATCATAGGGATCATGCAAGCAGTCAGACAATAGATAAATAAAATGGTGGACTAATTTTTTAAGTACTTGATTATCATCTCAACAACCATGTCACTAAATATCGAGTCATCTATAAATTTCCTAAATATACTACTAATGTTGCATATGTAACTGAGTATAATACAAGTGGTGAGAAATATAAATTGACGAACACATGTTTATCGTATCATAATAAATCTTCCGGAATTTTATAAATAAAATTTATCTAATCCAATCAATATCTTCAATAATAAGTTCGTCACTCTTACTATTGACATAGTCAGATATCACGTGTTCATATCCAACACATGACTCCATCATCATGTATGTGTAATTCCAACAATATCTAACATCCAATTGGAATTTCTTCTTCTTTATATCTGCAAACAAACAGATATTACCAAACTCTTGTTATCTATGAGATATACGAAAAAATTTTATTGAGTTCCGTATATTTTCTAAAATGAAAAAAACAACATTTATCCCCACTTGTACTATAAGATTGATGATATGACACATGTATCTAATATGAAAAATCTATCCTAATGGCACATCTCTAATAGTCGTAACAAACATGTTAATACCTACTTCATTATTAAATACATAATCGAATATGATACTATATATTTTATTTTGAATATTATATTCTCAAAAGATTCTTTGTATGTACTCATAAATGATCGAGTCATCATGAGAATGAAAAATTTCTGAGAATCCTAATATTTTTGTGTTCATTTAGAATCTACATAGTGTGCACTGAGACATGAATAAGATACATCATCGTGACTAGTCCAAATATCGAACGTCACAGATACCACTCCACTATATTCCCTAAATTTATTAATTATTATTTGTTTTTTTAAGTTATAATATTTTAGTAAGTCATTCCTAGATGTGAACCTAGGAATCCTACAATATACAGACTGAAAATAAGTATGCATGATACTGACTACCATTGGATCCTCAAAATCTAATCAAAAAACTCATCGTGATAATCAATTTGATCATGTCTTCCCTCCCTAAGTCGTTGCGGTATATGAAGGGGGTCAACATAGAGAGTGAATCGGATATAGCCTCAAAGACCCTACCATTAAGTTGGATTTATTTAGGATCTAAGGCACCATATATTTTAATACATTATTCGGCATAACTTTTAAGGTGCTCAGCCTCCACAAGAACTCTTACAAGTTAATATTTTTTTATAATATTTATATTATGCCAATTATTCATCATCACTCCTAACATTTTTATGTTGTATTAATTTTAAAATGAGTCCAAACTATTAATATTCTTTTAATTTTTTATTTTTTAGATGTTTGGATCAAGATCTCCGAAGAAAATAAAATTTCAGCAGCCTCAAACCTTTTCATAGCATTATTATTATCCATATTACAAATGATTATGTTTATGTTTTAATTAATTTCGGTATCGTCATTAAAATTATTATTTATCATTTTAATTTTTTATTAGTTTAGTAATTATATTGTAATTTTGTTTTTAAATTAAATATTAAATATATTAATTAAACTAAAAATTATAACAAAAATTAAAATAAAAAAAAACTAAACTAGACAAAATTTAAAAATTAATACTCATAATACATAAAATCTTATTTGTTTTATGATACATTTAAAAATTAAAATCGAAAGTCGAAACCAAATGGAGAGACCAAGAGATAGAAAGAGAGAGACAAGATAACAAAGAGATGACAGAGAAATAATACGAGATAAAGAGAAATAAGATAAAAATTGAGAAAGTGATTTAATGGAAAAAATGAGACAAAGATAATTATTTTATATTTTTTTTAATTTTTTAAGTATATTTAATGGGTAAAATTATGACAGGAATTGGATTTCTTCACCTAGCCGTTGTGGCCAAATCTAACGGCTTAAAACACGTGCTTTTTTGACTGTTGGGTCGATTCGCCCCTAAACCGACCCAACGATCACAGATTCCAAAAGCATTGGCTTCTAGAATCTGTAGGAAATTCGAGCAGTCAGGTTTGATCGTTCAAACTTTAGAGTTCGGACGTGGACTCGCCCGAACACCAGCCCGAGATCCAACCATCCTCGGCCTGGGGGCGGAGCATGGTTCGGGTCTTGACAATGAACCATGCCTTTGGGCCTAGTAGAGGTGTCAAATGAGTCGGGCGGCCTAGGCCCAGCCCAAGGCACAGCATGACTCTATCATGCCTGGCCTGACACAACACAAGAATGAGCCATGCTCGTGCCTGTGTCGGGCCTGCTCACGGCACATCTCATGTTGTGCCATACCTAGGCAAATCGAGCCACGTGTCAGGCCAGGCATGGCCCAGTAAAATGGCTCGTGGGCAAGGTATCACAGCACGAGCCAGGCGGTGCCCCGACTTAGCCCCACTCTACCGACCCAAAGTCGACACGTGACGGATCCGATATTTCAATCAGAGCCATAATCCGACCCACGATCTTTTTCCTCAACCCCCAAACCCAAGCCCATTAATTCGAGAAGCTGAAGCTTCTTGATATTTGGACCATTCAAGTCTGTTCGACGATAAAACCTACCCAATGATTAAGAAAATATTAAAATTCAAATCTAAGCGGTTGAATTTTACTTCTAATGGCTATAAGATAGAATCCGATGACACTAAAGATTCTATCCATTTTTAAATAATAAAAAATTAAAAAAATCAAAAAAACTTAACTTTTTTTAAAAAAAATTATGTTTTCTTTATCTATAAATCCCTCCCCCTCATTCTATGATTTATATTTTCAAAACATAAATCTCTCTCTCTCTAATTTTCACTCTCTCGGATTCTTTATTTCAGTTTCAGGCTTTCCACTTTCAGCATTTGGTTTTTCAGGACTCAGGTGTGTTGTGATGTGGATTGTGGTGTGCATTAGGTGCAGACATAAAAAAACTAAAAATTATGCATTATGATTTATAGATATTTTTATTATTAATTAATTTTTAAGTTTTAAAGTTTAAAATCTAAAAACTTCTTATCTCTAGTCTAGTTTCTTTCTCTCTCTCTCTCCTAATCCTAACTTTTAAGTCAAATCTAAAAAATAAAAAATAAAAAAAATGACAAATAATAATTTTAATAACGATAATAAAATTATTATCATTTAAATAACAAAAATCTTATAAAAAGGATTGAAGCTACCAAAACTTTGATTTCTCTGGTCATCTCGACCCTAACATCTAAAAAACAAAAAACTAGAAAAATTTTAGTTGATTAGACTCACTTTAATATAATAAAATAAAAAATTATTATGGGTGCAAATTAAAAATCGACATAGAACAAATATTATTAAAAAATATTAACATATATGAGTTCGTGTGAGACTAAGCACCTCAAGAGGCATGCCGAATTATACATCAAAAAACATAATGCATTAGTTCATATGCAAACTCAACTCAGCAATAGATTTTTTGAAGTTGAATCTATTTCAGTCTCAAAATTTATCTTCTTTATATACTGCAACAAGTTAGGGAGGGAAGACATGATTAAAATAATCACTACGATGTGATTTTCAATTAGATTTTCAGATGATTCAAGGATAATCAGTATCATGCAGACATATGTTTAGTCTGCATATCATAGGATTCCTATGTCCATATCTATAAACAACATACTAAAATATTATAAGTTAGAAAAATTAAAATTAATTAATGAATTTAAAAACTATAATATAGTGGTATTCATGACATCTAATATATTAACTAGTCATGACGATGCATCTTATGTATGTCTCATCACTTATTATGTAGATTCTAAATGAATACTAATTAAAAAAATATTAGAATGCTCTGAGATTCTCTATCTTCATGATAATCTGATCATTTTTGAGTGTATAATAAAAATATTTAGAAAATATAAAATTAAAAATAAAATATTTATCACATTTAATAATACATCTAATAATGAAATAAAGATTAACATATTTATTAGGAATATTAGAGATGGATAATTAGAAAAGATTTTTCACGTTAGATATATGTGTCACGTTATTAACCTGATAGTACAAGCGAGGATGAAGATGTGTACCCTTATTTTAGAAAACATACATAACTCACTAAAATATATTCACAGGCCTCGCAGACAACAAGAATTCGATAGTCTATATTTGAATGTGGGTCTTAAGAAAAAGAAATTTTAATCGGATGTAAGACATCATTGGAATTACACATACCTAATATTAAAGTAATGTGTTGGATACGAACACGTGATATCTGATTATGTTAATGGTAAGAATGATAAACTTATTATTGACGACACTGACTAGGCTACAAAAATTTTATTTATGAAATTTCTGAAAATTTTTTATGACACGACAAATATATATTCGTCAGTTTATACTCTCACGACTTGCATTGTACTCAGATACATATATAACATTAGTAACATGTTTAAGAAATATCAAGATGACTTGACATTTAGCGTAGACCCTAAGGTATTGGTCTACCATTCTATCTCTTTAATGGCTGCATGTCTGCATAGACCCTAAGGTTAAGATGGAATAGATAGAGAACATTTTGACATATATTTCCTCGTGCAAGAACCAAGAAGACCCACCTGATAGATTCATTCACGAGAAATTGAATAAGCTCTTTTCATACTACGATACTAGGTATGATGGTAATAGTGAGGCTCCGAGTACGAACATAGATACTATATTCAGAGATGATAACTTTTCATTCGGATAGCGAAAGAGAAATAATAAGATGGACCGTTGAATCGGAGCGAGCTATCTCGATACTTCGATACTGATTACTACTCAATCCTATCACATTCTGATACTAAAAATCTTAATAAATTACAATGGTGAAAATCATACGAGTCTATATTTCCCGTCCTATCTAAGATAGCACGTGATCTACTGACTCATATGGTGTTGAGCATAGCATCAGAGTCTATTTTTTCTGTTACAATGAATATTATTTTAGATAAAAAATCAAAATTTTAGTCAGATATTGTTGAGATTTTAGCATGCATAAAAGATTGGAAAGATTCAAACTTTAGCATCTAGGATCATGCTGGGACTTTAGCAAAAGAGGAGTAATTGATTGATAATGATGATCCGTGTGATATTGATATTAAGGATGATTTGATATTTGATGATGTTTATAATTGACGGATTGAGAGTTGAGATACTGATGTTTGATATTGGATTTCGATTTACTCATTTACATTGTATTTATATTTATTTTTTTTTTATAATATTACTTTGAGTTTGTGGATTGATGCTTGAAACTTGAATATTAATTTTTTGTAAATTTTTATTTTGCATTGATTTTTATTCATTTAATGTTTTATTAATTCATATACTTAAACAGATACATATTTAGTTTTAAAATTTTTAGTTTTTATTATTATAAATAAACTTAATATTTTATAAAATTTAATAAAATAAAAATTTAAAAATTATTTATTTATTTAAAATTAACAATTAACTAATAACATAAACTAAAAACAAAAACTTTTAAAGTATATAATTAAATAATAATAAATTAATTTTTAAAATTTAAATTTTATAATTTTTTAAATATCCAAAATTAAAAAATTAAATTATTTAAAAATTAAAACCCGGCCCAGACGGGCCAAAACTGACCCATACAAAACTGACCCAGCATAATTTCATCACTATCTGGCCGACATGCCATGTCGGGCCTGGCCTGATAAAACCATGCTTAGCCAGGCACAGCATGATTACTATGACACAACATGATGGCCCAGTTGGACCACCTAAAACCAAGACTACCAGGCCAACCCAGGTCGGCATGTTTGACACCTCTAGGGCCAGAATTAGAAGTGTCAAACGGACTAGGGCCCCCACGGTTCAGCTAGGCCAAGGGATTTTGACCCACATGTCGTGCCAGGCATGACACGAGTGCTTAGCACGTGGGCACGACACAAATGACTACGCATCAAACATGATCATGACGGGAGCAAGGGAATGATGAATGACACTCGACGGGCAAAACCCGACGAGCCTCAACAGGGCGACGACGTCACAGCGGCGCGCCGTCAAAACCCTAATTTTAAAAAAAAGTTAGGATTTTGTCCAGCCCGAATCCAAGTGAATTTAGGGCTGTGAGCCAGTGTCGGGCCTGACATCTATAGAACCGTGTTCTGCGTACTATAGCATGACATGCCTGGCACAACACGCCAGCTTGGTTGTACCCAAAAAACATGGGTAGCTGGATAGGCCCGTTTAACACCTCTAGCCACAATATCAAGCCATGACTGGCCCAAATGAGGGCCAGGATACCTCTATACGGCACAGCATGAGTCGTGCCTCAAGCCAGCCCAGCACAGGCACAGGCACGATTCTGAACCATACCGTGTACTAGGCACGGCTAAGTCAGGTCGTGCCGAACCAGGGATAGCTGAGTTGAGTCGTTCCAAGCTAGGCACGACTAAGTCGAGTCGTACCTCAGGACAGGCTCGAGCTGCCCGGCCCATTTGACACCCTAGTCACAATACAAAAGAACTACGTTATAAGTCAATTCTAATATTCTCTCAATTGACAAATACTTTATCAGTCATGTTTCACATGTGCACCACCGAAATTTTTCAAAACTCACTACTTCTGTCAAGTAGTCTACATAATTCACTTTCGTATCAATTTTCTCCCGTCGAACAAATTTCTTCTCAACTTTTTCTCTAATAAAATAGTACTAGATATCAATGTGTTTTGTTCGTACATAAAATATTAAATTCTTCACTAAGTGAATAACACCTTGGCCGTCTCATATAAGTCTCAAGTTCTTGTGCTCAAAACAAAGGTCTGCACACAATCATCAAATTCAAACATCTTTGTTTGTCATAGTAATACAAAGAATCATATATACTACCTAAGTTGATAACAAAGCTACAACATATTGTTGCTTATTCATTCAGCTTATCGATCCACCATAAAAGCTAGATACAAATACACTTGTGAATCTTTTGGTATCAACATTTCTAACCTAATCAACTTTCATAATACTATTAACTTCAAAGATATCTCCATTGTTCTACCAGACTGCAAAATAATATCAAAAATCATAAGATACCTAAGCACCATTTTTATTGTATTCTAATGTTTCTTTCCTAAGTTAACCATAAAGTTGCTAAGAACATCCATTGCATGTGACATGTCAAATCTTGCACATACTATAGCATATATCAGACTACCAACTACACTAGCATATGAAACAAGACTCATTTATTCTCTTTTGTCCGGTGTAAAGAGCAATGTTCTACAAACAAATTTAACCCAAAAAGTATAAGAGTACTAACCAATTTGCAGTGAACATATTGTTGAACTTTTAAAATACTCCTTTAAGATATTCTTCTACTACTCAAGATACAACATGTATCTACTACCCTTTGTAATTTTTATCCCCAAAATACTCTTAGCTTTATCAAAATCAATTATATCAAACTTTCTTACAAGTCATCACTTCACGGTATAGACCATCTTATGATTTCAATCAAAAGTATATCATTCATAGATAGTAAAAAACATAAAATCAATGACAATCTCTTGGTGTATACATAATGATCCACCTCACTTCTTATGAAATCCAACTAAAGAATTTAAGTGTCAAATTTTAGTATCACATCCTTAGAGATCTCTTTAGACCGTACAATAATTTATTCATCTTACATATCAAGTTCTCCTTTCATTTTATTTCGAATCTTTTTGATTGTCGTATAAAAAGTTATAAATATTAAAGGTGCGCCTATAATAGAGGCACGCCTAAAGCCTAGGCTTAGAGGTGTCAACCGGGCCGGCCCGGCCCGGCACGGAAAAATCCCGACCCGGCACGGTTCGGCCCGTGGCACGGCACACCGGCACGGGTTCGTCCCTTGCCGGGTGTCCCTTGAGCCCGACCCCGCGATAGCCCCTCCAGCAAAAGAGACTGCAGGTCGGGTCCTATCAGACCCGACCCGCGGTCCCACGATGCCCGAACCGTACGGCCAGGCCGGGCCCGGCTTTTTTAAACCGTGTCGGGCCAGGCACAGCACGGTACAGTAACCGTGCCGTGCCTGGCCCGGCACAAAGGCACGCTCGTGCTCAAAAAAACGGGCCGAGCCGGGCCGTTTGCCACCTCTACCTAGGCTCCACCAAGACCAAGCAAAAATGCCTCACATTGCCTCAATTCACTTCAAGTCCTCCCACAATACATATTATTCTCAAAGCTCCTCTTCCCCACTCTCAAAAATTATAAATAATATGTTTGATATCTAATAAATTTACATGTTAGACTGTTAGAATTTTATTATTTTATTTTAAAATTATGTTTGTGATGACGAGAAATACTAATTATATTTAATTTTTATATTTAATATCATTTACTTAATTACATTTAATTAAAAATAAAAATTATAGATAAAATTTAATAAAAATATATAATTTATATATATATTAAATAAAATACATCTTACAAAAGATCTCATGTCATAATTGCATCTTATGGTTTGCACCTCAAGGCCCCAAAAATTAATTGTGCCTTGTGTCTCAAATGAGTATGGCTCTACAACTAAATTATATCTAGCTACTACAGCCAGAACCACCAAAATAAATGTTATCTTGGCCATAAAGAAAAAAACTTCGTCATAATCTACCCCCTCAATCTGAGAATACCCTATGACTACCAATCATGCCTTTTACTTAGCAAAATTACCATCAATGTTAGTTTTCCTCTTGGATACCCATTTGCATCATATTATTCTTCAACCCTTAGGTAACTCTACAAGCTTCCATGTGTTATTATTCTCCAAAAATTATATCACTTCCTCTATGACTTGCTCTCACTACTTTGATGCTCCAAAGACTGACATTCTCCATAGTGTTCATATCATTTCCTATGACCAGAAAAGCATTGTTGGGAATTTCGCTTGCAAGGTTTGTGATTTTATAGATTCAGAAAAAAAAAAAAAACAACAAACGATATATATCCACAACCACAACAATATACAAAATCACAGCACAAACACAAACCACAGCAGAAAACATAAAATAACGTAGTTTACTAGTCGTTCAGCATGACTAGCTACATCCACCAGAAAAATACTTATGCGTTTATAAATTATAATCAAAATCAGAATGTTCTTATAGTATGTGCATCAATCGGAATGAAAATCACAGAAAGAGATAAAGAGCAGAGAAAAATAGTCAGGCAAAAGAGAATTCGCAGAGCAAGAAAAAAATAAACAAAAAAATATATTTATATATAACAATTTCTCGGTTTAATTAACCAAAGCGGGTCGAATCATTCAGACGGGCCAGCTCTGCTCTAAAATTTCTCCAGTCCCCTGACCGGACAAAGAGACCCCCCTTATTGTGATATTGATGCATTCCTATCTTCTTAATATTTTCTTTCCTGCACTTACATGAAAATATTAAAACATGAACATATTCGGTTATACAAAATAGATAATCAAAATAAATTATATATACAACATCACCACCTTAATTTGTTTTGCATACAGATAGAGAGACACTCTTTATAAACAGTTAGTCCAAATAAGACTACATCTGATTTGATATGTTCAATAAATCAAGACAGTATCTTAACTTATTTAGAGTAACAAGTTTGGTAAACACGTCAGTTGAATTATCAGAAGTTTCAATCTTCTTTACTTGTACTCTCTTTGCAGATCGAAGAAAATGATATTGCACATCAGTATGCTTTGTCCTCTCATGGTACACTTGGTCTTTTACTAAACAAATAGGATTGAGGTTGTCACAAAAAACTATTGCAACCTCTTCAAAAAAGACTAGGTCCTTGAGAAAACTTTTCAACCATATCCCTTCCTTCGCAGCTTCAGTAAGCCATGTATTCTTCTTCAGTAGAAGATAAAATAACAGAAGATTACAGAGTGACTTTCTAGTTAACTACAGAACCACATACAATGAATATATAACCAGGCATAGACCATCTACTGTCAACATCTCAAGCATAGTCAAAATCAAAATATAATGTCAAAATGAGTTTATATTCATTATCAAATATCAAACCAACATCAGAAGTCCCCTTGAAGTACCTAAGAATCCTCTTAACAGTTTTCCAGTACTCTTAACGAGGTTTTAGTATAAACCTACTCATTGCACTTACTTCATGAGCAATATCAGGTTGAGTTCACATCATAGGATATATGAGGGTCCCGACAGTACTATAATAAAAAACCTTAAATATTTGTTCCTTTTCAGATTCAGAGTTGGAGTAAAATTTTAATATAAAATGGAAATTGGAAGCAAATGGTATAGACAGAAACTTATAAGAAGCCATTACAAATCTAAATAAAATTTTTTGAATATATTATTTCTGTGAAAGAAATAATTTTTTTTAATTCTATCCCTGAGTATTTTCATACCTAAATTTTGTTTTGCTCCTGCAAGATATTTCATATCAAATTCAAAATTGAGATCTTTCAGTTCTTGAATGTTGGATTTATTTCTAGCAGTAATAAGTATATCATCTACATACAATATCAAATAGATATATGACTTATCCTTATATTTTTTGAAATAAACACTGTAGTTATGGTCACACCTACTATATTCATAACTAATCATGAAACAGCCAAATCTCTTATATCACTGACTGGGAGACAGATGTGTCAAACGGGCCGGGCTGGCCCGGCCCATTTTTTTTTTGAGCAAGAGCGTGCATACGTGCCGGACCAGGCACGGCATGGTTACAGTGTCGTGCCGTGCCGTGCCATGACGAAACCGGCCTGGCCCTCGGGCCAGAAAAAAAATTTTTTTTAAAATTTTTTTTATATATATAAATAATAAAAATATATATATATTTTTAGATAATGTATAGTATTATATATTTATAATATGAAAAATATTAAAATTTATTAAAATAACAAAGTTTAAATTTTTTTTTATGTAATATATAATTAGTTTAAAATTTATTATAATTATATAATAAAGTTATATATTTTTAAATAAAAAATTAAAACAAAAAAATAAATAAATCAATACATTTTGTTAATAAAAAAAATTAAAAAAAAAACATAAGGAACTCAAATGAAAAATGATCAATCAGTCATTTGAAACCAAAGGTCCGATCCAAATAAATTACAGTTTCAACACAACGTACAAACAAAGCGTACAATCAAAAAAAAATATCGAAATCAAAAAATAGTAGATCATCATTAATCATCAATCGGGATATCATGAGCATCATCAGCCGCAACATCAAGATCAGTATCATATGGATCATCATCATCGGCAATCAACTCATCCACCATCGCAGTGGATGCAACTGCAGTCCCTGTCTCAGTCCCAGCTTCAGCACGATCATGGATGTTAAACCTCGAATTCTCTCAATCCTTCAAACAAGCCAAGGCCTCAACAATATCTAGATATAATCTCGATCTCCTATCCGAAATCACATTCACTACAACAGAAAAAGAAGACTCCGATGCTATGCTCGACACCGGAGGAGTCAGTAGATCTCGTGTCATCCTAGATGGCACGGAAAAGGTTGACTCATATGATTTCCACCACTGTAATAAATCAAGATTCTTAGTATCAGAATGTGATATGATTGAGTAGTAATCGGTATCTAAGTACCAAGAAAACTCGCTCTTATGTAATGGTCCACCCCTACGTTTCCCCCTCGCTAGCTGAATGAAAAAATCATGATCTTCGAATAAGATATCAATATCCGTAATCACAGTCTCACTACTACCACCACCATACCTAGTATCGTAGTATGTGAATAGGTCAGTCAACTTCTCGTGAATGAACCCTTCAGGTAAGTCTTCCAGGTTCATGCACGAGGAAATGTAAGTCAGGCTATTTTCTACCCCTATCACTTTAACCCTAGGGTCAATGCATGCAGCGAGGCAATAATGGTGGACCAATACTTCAAGTACTTGGTTTCTATTTCTGAAACCATATGGCTAAGTGTCGGGTCAGCTCGATACTTCCTAAACATGCTACTAATGTTGCATATGTACCGGAGTGCAATGCAAGTGATAGGCGTATAAACCGACGAACATATGTTCGTCGTGTCATAAAAAATCTTCAGGAATTTCATAAATGAAATTCCTGAAGCCCAGTCAGTGTCGTCAATAATAAGTTCTCACTCTTACTATTGACATAGTCGAATATCACGTGTTCGTATCCAACACATGATTCCAACATCATGTACGTGTAATTCCAACAAGGTCTCACATCCGATTGAAATTTATTCTTCTTAAGATTCGCAGACAAACAGAGACTATCAAACTCTTGTTGTCTGCGAGTGAGTGCGAATATATTTTAATGCATTACGTATATTATCCAATGCGGGGAACACACCTTCATACCCACTTGAATAATCAGGTTAATCACGTGACACATGCATCTGACATGAAAAACCTCTCCTAATGGTGCGTCTCTAATATTCCTAACAAACATGTTGATCGCTATTTCATTATTAGATGCGTTATCAAAGATGACACTAAAAATTTTATTTTGAATTTTATATTCCTTAAAGATTTTTATCATACACTCAAAAATGGCCGGGCCATCATGAGGATGAAGAAATCTCAGAGAATCCTAAAATTTTTTTATTCATAGTCCAGTTAGAATCTACATAGTGGCTGGTGAGACATGCATAAGATGATTCATCGTGACTTGTCCAGATATCGGACGTCACAGACACCACTCCACTATATATCATTAATTCATTAATTATTTTTTATTTTTCTAACTTATATATCTTTAGTATGTCATTCATAGATGTGGACCTAGGAATCCTACGATAGGCAGGCTGAAAATATGTCTGCGTGATTCGCACTACCCTTGGATCTTCCAAAAATCTGATCGAAAGACTCATCAATGTGATAAGTCTTATCATGCCGTCCCTACCCAACTCACTGGAGTATATGAAGGGAGTAAACTTTGAGACTGGAATCGATCCAGTCTCAAAAAATGCAGTGCCAAGTTGGGTTTGCATAGGATCTAATGGTCCATATTTTTTGGTGCATAATTCGGCATGCCTCTTAAGGTGCCCAGTCCCAAATGAACTCTTACATATTAAAAGTCTCATACAATATTTGCACTGTATCATTTCTTGTTCCTCACCCCTAATATTTATTTGTTTTATCATATTAAAATGAGTCAAAACTACAGAAGTCCTCCTAGTTTTTTGTTTTTTAGAAGTTTGGGTTGAGATGACAGGAGAAACCAAAATTTCAGCAGCCTCATACCTCTATGTAATATTTTCATTTTTTAAATTTAAATATGTTTCAGTTGTATTTGTCATTTTTTATGATTTTTATTTTTAAGAATAGTTTAATAAAGACCAGAAGACTGATTTTAATTTTTCTAATTTTGGTCTAGAGAGAGAAATTATAGAGAGTGAAAGTTAAAAAACATAAAATAAATTACCCAGTAAAAGCAGTGAGGTCGGTCACGTGCACGGTGCACCGCAATCAAGCTATAATATTCAAAACTCAAGTCGAGATTCCCGAAAATCCAAGCCGAATGCCAAAATCCCGAGGCCCGAGAGAGAGAAGCAAGATTTTTGAGAGAGAAATAGAACGATTTGAGAGAATTTATATTTATGAAAAACATAAATGTTAAAGAGATGGGTGGAAGTTATAGATTAAAGATAGAGGTGTCAACCGGGCCGGCCCGGCACGGAAAAATTCCGTGCCCAGGTTTGGCAAGAGCCGTGCCGTGCCTGGCCCGGCACGGCTCGGCCCGCGGCATGGCAAACCGGCACGGGTTTATCCCGTGCGGGTGTCCCGTGAGCCCGACCCCATGATGCCCCTCCCGCAAAAAAAGACAGCGGGTGGGGTCTGATTCAACCCGACCCGAGGTCCCTCGTATCCCGAACAGCTCGGACAGGCAAGCCCGAGCAGGCCAGGCAAGGCACGGCCCGCCGTGCCTGCGGGCCGTGTCGGACCCAGTTTTTTTAAACTGGGCCGGGCCATGCACCGCACGGTACAGTAACTGTGCCCGGCCCGGCACGGAAGCATGATCGTGCCCTAAAATAATGGACCGTCCCGACCCGGCCCGTTTGACACCTCTAAGTAAAGATAATAATTTTTTATAAAAAAAAAATTTTAAATTTTTTTTAATTTTTTAGGGGGCAGAATCATGAGGGCCGTTGGATTCTGCCCCCTAGCCGTTGGAGGCGAGATCCAACGGCTAGAAATATAATTTTATATTAATTTTTTTTCCCGTTGGGGGGATTTGGGTCGGTTCGGGCCTCGTGGGAGTGGGACCGCGGGTCGGGTCCAATCAGACCCGACCCGCGGTCTTTTTTGCGAAAGGGGCGTGGGGCTATTGCGGGGTCGGGCTCGAGGGACACCCGGCACGGGACGAACCCGTGCCGGTGTGCCGTGCCACGGGCCGAACCATGCCGGGCCAGCCACGCCACGGCACGGCTCGTGCCTAACCCAGGCACAACACGGGCCCAAACACGGTATTTTCCCGTGCCGGGCAGGCCCAGGCACGACCAAACCATGTCGTGCCTCATGTCGGGCCGGACCGGCCCGGCCTGGTTGACACCTCTACGCGGAGACTACTTAAGTCCATAAAATGACTTCAAATAATCGCACACATGGGTTCCTTACTTGATACTTCAAAACTCTTAGACTAGTTCATTTAAATTTTTTCATCCAAATCTCCATGAAGAAATACAGTTTTAATATCTAATTGCACAAGTTCAAGATCATGATGTGTCACTAATACTAGAAGCACCCTAATTGAGGTATGTCTAACTCATAGTTGTGAAAGGCGTGCTTAATGCGTCCCTAGACTCAATGCACAACCACTCCCTAGTTATAGAATCTCGCCTTCCAAGGCATATAACTTACTGAAAAGGCCAGTCTTATATACTATAATTTTATTTAAAAATACATGTATTCTCAAAATTTGTAACTATATATTGAAATTTATATAAATACATGTATTCTCAAAATTATAGAATCTTCCCTAGTTATAGAATCTTCCCTAGTTATAGAATCTTCCCTAGTTATAGAATCTCGCCTTCCAAGGCATATAACTTACTGAAAAGGCCAGTCTTATATACTATAATTTTATTTAAAAATACATGTATTCTCAAAATTTGTAACTTACTGAAAAGGCGTGCTTAATGCGTTATGAATCATGTAATTACAAAATTCAAGAATAAGAAAAATTATAAATTTTGATACTAAATTAAATAATTAATTATTTATTTAATTAAATTAATAAAACAAAAAAAATAAAAATTAATATTACAAGTCACAACTAACAACTAAAAACACGTACAAATTATAAAATAACAAAGCAATAGAAAATTTTTAAAAGATATAAATTAATACCAAACTTTAAAGATAAACAAAAACTACTAAACATTAAAATTAAACATGATTCCTGTAAGTAAGTATCTGAATAAATAAAGAACATAATAACAAAAAAAAATATGAAGTTCAATCTCAAAGTCAAATCACAAATGACAAAAATAAATTAAACAAAAAAAATCCAAAAATGATAAATCTCGTTAACATATGATGGTTAAATATCACTAGTAGTACGACGTAGGCAACACAGTTATCTCAATCTTTGTCATCAATCATCATCAAAATCTCACGAATCATCATCATCAACTAACTCATCCACTCTTGTTGTAGTTGCAGCACGATCTTATATGTCAAAGCTTGAATCCTCTCAATCGTTCATGCATGCTAATTTCTCAACAATATCTAACCATAATATAAATCTCCTATCTAAAATTATGTTCACTACAATAGAAAAAATAGGCTCTAATTGATATGCTCGATACCATATTTGTCAATAGAACTCGTGTCATATTAGACAGCACAGGATAGGTGAACTCATATGATTTCCACAACTATAAAATATCAAGATTTATATTATTAGTATGTGATAGGATTGAGCAGTAATCAATATTTAAGTATCGAAACAGCCCGCTCCTATTCGACAATTCACTCTATCATTTTTTTCCTCACTAACTGAATCAAAAAATCGTCTCTGAATATAGTATCAATATTCATACTCGGTACCTCACTCTACTATCATAATACCTAGTATCATAGTATGTAAATAATTAAGTCAACTTCTTGTAAATAAATCATTCATGGTAGTCTTACTGGTTCATGTAAGAGGATATATGTCAAAATATTCTCTACCCCTTCCACTATAACCCTGGTATCTATGCAAGCAGCCAGACAATAAAAAAATAAAGTGATGGACCTATACTTTAAGTATTTGATTTCCATTTCAACAACAATATCACTAAATATCATGTCATCTCTAAACTTTCTAAATATACTACTAATATTATATATACAGCTGAGTGTGATGCAAGTAGTATGAGTATAAACTGACGAACACATGTTCGTCATATCATAAAAAATCTTCAAGGATTTCATAAATAAAATTTGGTCAATATCGTCACTAATAAGTTTATCACTTATTCTATTGACATAGTCAGATATCACGTGTTTGTATCCAATACATAACTCTAACATCATATATGTGTAATTCCAACGATGTCTCATATCCGATTGAAATTTCTTCTTTAAGCTCAAAGAAAAACAGAGACTACCAAACACATATTATTTACAAAATATACAAAAAAAATTTAGTGAGTTATATATTTTTTCTAAAGTAGGAAAAATAACCTTTATTCCCGCTTGTACAATAAGATTAATGACGAGACACATGCATCTAACATGAAAAATTTCTTATAATGGTTCATCTCTAATAGTCCTAATAAATATATTAATTATTACTTCATTGTTAGAGATATTATCAAATGTGATACTATATATTTTATTTTGAATATTATATTCTCTAAAGATTCTCATCATACACTCATAAATAGCTGAGTCATCATGAGGATGAAGAATCATTAAAAATTCTAATATTTTTTTTATTTAGTATCTATTTTGAATCTACATAATTGACGATGATGCATGCATAATATGCATTATCATGATAGTCTAGATATCAAATATCATAGACACTACTCTACTATATTCTCTAAATTTATTAATTATTATTTTTGTTCAAAATTATATTTTTTTAGTATGTCATTCATAAATGTGTACATAAAAATCCTATGATATGTATGAAAAATAAATTTGCATAATACTGATTACTCTTTGATCCTTTGAAAATC
The DNA here is from genome assembly GCA_029783825.1 of Sapria himalayana. Taxonomy (NCBI): domain Eukaryota; kingdom Viridiplantae; phylum Streptophyta; class Magnoliopsida; order Malpighiales; family Rafflesiaceae; genus Sapria; species Sapria himalayana. The sequence goes on from JAREIK010003123.1 coordinate 202,415, forward strand.
TAATCGAAAGATTCGTTGTAGTGATCAGTTTGATCATGTCTTACCTCCCTAACTCGTTGTAGTATATAAAGATGATCAATATTAAAACTGAATTGGATCCAACCATAAAGAACCCACCGCTGAGATAGGTTTACCTAGGATCTAATATATCATGTTTCTTGGTGTATTGTTCGATATATCTTTTAAGATGCCTAGTCACACATTAACTCTTACATATTAGTATTTTTTATAATATTTATATTGTGCCGATTTTTTATCAGTAATCCTAATATTTTTACGTTTTATTATATTAAAATGAATACAAACTATTAATATTCTTTTAGTTATTACTTTTTAGATGTTTGGGTCAAGGTGATCAGAGAAACTAAAATTTCGACGGACTCGAACTTTATCATAAGATTTTCATTATCCATATTATAATTTTTTATATTTATATTTAAATTAATTTCGATATCATAATTAAAATTACTATTTATCATTTTAATTTTTTATTAGTAGATTTATTATATAATATTTTTTTGTTTATAATTATATATTAATTAATATTAATTAAACTAAAAATTTAAACTAAAATTAAAAATTAATAAACTAAATTAAACAAAATTTATAAAGTAATACCTGTACTACATAAATTTTCAATTATTTTATGGTATCTACACTACAATTGACAGTACACAATCCACACACCGCACCTAAGTCCCCAAAGTAAAATTTAAAACCCACAATGAAAGATAAAGAAAAAGAGAAAGAAATATGAAAGCCAAGAGGTAGTTAGAGAGAAAATTCGAGAGAGATCATATAAAAATTATGAATGAGAGAAGGTTATATATAAATTTAAAAAATATGGCTTTAAAAAAAATCAATTTTTTAAAAAATTTTTTTGTTAATTAATGGGGCGGAATCATGACAGCCGTCGGATTCTACCCCTAGCCGTTAGGGCCACCGAATCCAACGGCTAACACTAAAAACCACAATTATTTATTTTATTTTGTATTATCGTTAATTTGATTTGACTTCCAAACCGACCCAACAGTCTCAAATTTCAGAAACTTCAGCTTATGGAATAAGTAGGTCGGCCATCAGCATCGGGTCAAGCCATCGGGCTCGGCATGACATGACATGGCACAAGACATCGGGTTACATCAACATGGCATCGGGCTTCAGACCAAGGTATTAAGCCATGCCTGGCCCAACACGAGGCCCAAGTTACCTCGGCATGACATGGCACGAGGCCCGGGTTACCTCAACATGGCACGGCATGAGCCATGCGCCCGTGCCTCAAGCCAGCCCGACACGAGCCCAAGCACGATGATGGACAGTGTCATGCCAAGCTAGGCATAGCTAACTCAAGTCATGCCTCGGGCCGAGTTCGGGCTGCCCAGCCCGTTTAACACATAATTTTTACCTAATATATATAAATTATATATTTTTATTAAATATTATTATAACTTTAATCTAATTAATAAAATACAATTAATATATAATATTTCATATATAAAAATCAAATATTATTAGTATTTTTTATCATGACAAATAATTAGAATTCTAAAATAAAATAATAAAATTTTAATAATCTAATATATAAAATTATAATATATCAAAAATATTATCTATAATTTTTTTAATTGAGTGAGAAAATTTTTTAAAATAATATAATTTATGAAGAATAACATAGAGAATACTTAACTTGTGGAGTGAGCTTCAAAATTTATATGTTTTGAGAGAGGCCAGAGGCGAGGCGAGGCGAGGCAAGTAAAGTGAGGCAAGCCAAGGCAAGACAAGGCAAGACAAGACACTTTTGCATGGGCCGGGTAAAGAGTAGACGTTAGGCATGCTTAAGGTATGCCTTTAATCTATGTTGCACGGATACGCCTAAGAACTGTCGTGTCGCCGTGTCCGACCCGTGTCGCCGTGTCCACGTGTCCGACACGTGGACACGGCGACACGGGTCGGATTTGTGTCCGATACGCCATGTGGCATATCAGATACACGTCAGAGACATATCCGACGCATTATTCGGAAATAGTCGTCGTTAATAACAGACGCGTCGTTTACCAACTGACGCATTTTTACGATTCTAACATATCGGAAATATACTATATATTAACTATTACTCCTACATCTCCAACAAATTGAGAAGCACACCGCCGATAGTGAGTTGCCGACAAGCCGATTGCGAGAAATAGTTGTCAATTGTCATTACGTCAAACAGGGAGGGGAGGAGCACACTGCTGATGCGCCGACAATACCCAAGGTAACCTAATTCTATAAAGGGAATGGGAGGGTTTTGGAATCTGTATCGAGAGGGGGGAGAGTTCGAAAATCAAAACTATAAAGGGAGGGTGTGGGGAGGGTGTTAGAAGGTTTAAATTTTTTTTACATTATTTTAAAATACAGAATTTTAAATTATTTTAAAATACCTAATATTTATAATTAATAATTTTTATTTTTAATTTTATTTTTTTATCATGACGTATTCTAGTCGTATTCGTATCCTAATTTTTTAGAATTTGCCATGTCCCCGTATCCTGCCGTGTCGTATCTCTGTGTCCGTATCCGTATCCGTGCAACATAGCCTTTAATAACTATGATAAAATTATATATGAGCTATTTGAGAAAGAACATGTGCACACACATACACAGAGGAATTAACACAAAAAAAGAGAGAGGGAGAGAGAAAGAGAGCAAAAAAAAATCACTGTTTGTTTATTATTTGTTTTGCATGTTTGGTTGAATGTTGATTCTATTATAATAACGCATTTATGAATCAATTAAATACTAAATATGAATACAAATAAATATAATCATGACAATATATTCTATGTTGTGGCATCAAACAAAACAAGATAGTGTATATCTTGTCGCGACAATAGTAACGACAATTGTTCATATCTTGATAATTTAATAAAGTTATGACAACATATTTTTATGTTGCACAGCCACTTTAGTTATTATAATATATTTCATGTCATAATAATTACTTATGTCATGAACTAAAAGAAAAGATTGCTACTTTCACAAGTTAAAAATAATATTGATACAGTCATGACACAAAAGAACTGCATCCTGACATCAACACGTCGCCATACCTATTCTTCAGATTGTGATTTCCTTTTTCATAGTAGTCATCTTTCAAAATCCCAAATAATGTATAAGTTAAACATAATAACTAACATTGCATATAATGTAATAGTTAAATATCTAAGAAATTTGATTATATTTATATTAACATATTAAATCTCATAATAATTTCAAAGTTAAAAGTATTTAAACTATAATGATATTGAAATAGTCAGTCACCTGAAAATTTTTAATATTAAATACATGTATTAGATAGCTTTGTGTGATCATAGGTCTCGTGTTTAAGATTATAATGATTAGATACACTCTCTCTGACTATTAAAGATAAAACTATTAAATTATTATCTTTCAAATACTATACTACTATATGAGTCTTGTACACTAGGTACAACCTCTAACAATATGTACTTTAATACATGAATAATTGTATCTTAGCATATATATACATTAGTTATTATCTAAGAAGCACGAACACGGACACGAACACGAGAATACGACACGACAGGATACGATGACACGACAAATTCTAAAAAACTAAAATACGGATATGGCTAGAATACGGCATGATAAAAAAAATAAAAATAAAAATTATTTTTTTATAAATATTAGGTATTTTATAAAATAAATTAAATTAAATTAAAATATTTTATTATATAATATAAATATATATTGTTTATTTTATAAAATAAAAATACTTTATTTTATTTTATTTTATAAGATACTATTTATAATTATTTTATTTTATAAAATAATATTTTATAATTATATTATATAAAAATATATTTTTTTTATTTTATTAAATAAAAATATTTTATTTTATTTTATACAAATATTTTATTTTATTTTATAAAAATATTTTATTTTATGCCACATCCCCACACAAATACTCCCGCCCCTGTCTTCCCCTCGAATCACGCCCGCCCCAGCCTCTCCCCTCAAATCGCGTCGCCCCTTCCTTTCCCCCAAATCGCGCCGCCCCTTCCTCTCCCATCAAATCGTGCCCGCTCCTGCCTCTCCCTCAAATCACGCCCGTTCCCTGCCTCCCCCTCAAATCGTGCCTGCCCCCTGCCAATGGCCAACGTCGCCCATGAGGCAACGTTGGCCACCCAACATCATCGGACGTCGGACACTATCAATACGGATACGTGGCATATCGGATACGGATTAATCAATGATACGTCACGTGGCGTATCGGACACGTATCCGTGCCGTGTCCGTGCCGTGTCCGTGCCGTGTCTACGTGTCCAGGTGTCGAACACGTGGACACAGCTGTAGGGAGCCGTGTTCGTGCTTCCTTGGTTATTATTATACAATTTAACTCATAAATTATGCTCGAATAGTTGACTTTACCAATTTAAAAAAAATAATTATCTGATAATTATAAAATTAAATATAATTAATTATTTCATAAATTTTTCATTACAAATTTATTTCAAATTTTTTACACACGCTATTATGTGAAGAATGTGTCACACCTTGATTAATCATTAAGAGAGAATGAACATTCACAATTTATAGACAAGCTCATGAAAATGTATAAACAAAATCACAAGTTTTTATGTTTTTTAAATGGTGGCCATGTCACTAAAAAAATAAAAAACAAATAATTATACATTAATTTATTACGAATATAAAAAATGAAACAGTAGTGCTATTACAAACAAGTTTCCAGAGCATTCATTTACTTTGGATGATTTATTTTTTGGTTTATTATCTAAAAAACATATATCATATTAGCTAGACTATAAGACAGTACTAATAATCTAGTTTTTTATTAATAAATAAAATATATTAAGAAATAATATTATTTCAATCATTACACCATTAATCATATATCAAAAATTATCAACAAAAACTAGAAGTGACTCAACTTGTTTGCTTGTCACACATGTTTTACATAAAAAATATTCATGTAAAAGCCTATGGAGTATTAAGATTATCTTATATTGTATGCTAATTTTATTATAATTTAGTTTTATACAAATTTATCAGTTAAATTAAGTAGACAAGTGTGCATAACACATAAATGTGCTTCAATATTATTTTTTTTGTGCTATCAGGATCTATTATTACTATCAAATATGTTTTTGGCTTGACAAGAATATAACAAGAATATTTTGAGTTTACCTAAATTAGCATGATTGTAGCAGTCAAATGAAAAACCCCTGCAAGTCCTCAAATTGTATACTCATGAATTACTGAAGTCTGGGTTATAAAATTTATTATTTGTGATTTATGATTTAGGTATTTACTTTAACTAAATGTGAATACCACCCATTTATGGCATGCTTCTTTAGGCCCTAAGGTAACAGTTAAGATCTAAAACACACAAAAATTCCATGGAATTTAGGGTGGAGAGAAACTTCTTCAATAGAATACTAAAGTACATAATCCTAGTTATATCAATATATACATGTTGGTGAGTAATCTTCAATAAAAAACTCAATATGTAGTTAAATTCCACGAAATTTAACTACATATTGTGCTTCAGTTATATGTGTTTCATTTTAAAAAACAAGTTAACAAATTTCTTCAAAAACATAATTTATTTCTTTCTTTAAACAGGAGCCTAATCAGTTTTTTTTTTATTTCAACTTTAAGACCTTAAAAATCATACCCAACCATAACTTTCAGAAGTAGATTAAGGACCATGACAAGGAATGACTCAAAAAATGATCGGATTAAAAGTACAGACCTGGACATCTTCAACAACAATACGATTTACGCCATGCTCCATTGGGCACATATCCCCTCTCAAACAAAACCCTCGCTCCTCGAAATCTCTGCAAATTTGGTGATGAATTCCGGAATTCAGAGAGGACTTTGCAGCAGCTCTGAATGTTTCTTGGAAACCCACAGAGTGGAATGCATCGAGAGCACCATTAGATATTCCAGGAATTAACCCAAATGTATTCCAGGGTGTGTGATGTGCACCTGAAGCATTTGGTGCATTCATTCCTGGAAATCTACCCTGGGTTAAGGGCCCCTTTTGCACCATATGGGAAGCTATATCAACTGAGCTAAATCCAAATTCATGTTGGTTCCATGAACCAGCTTCTCTTTCTCTTCCTGCATTGGATGCTGAATCGCCAGCATAGAAATGATTTGACCGTATTCTTATGTTCAAATCCAGGGGAACTCGGGGTGGAAACATTAAGCCAGGTCGCCTTTTTCCGGTCTTAGTGCCAAATCCATTCCAAGTTTCGATGCTCTGAGGTTCAATTTCCCGTAACCTATTTTCAAAGGGCTTGTTTCGCCTTTTGTATGGACGTGCAAGGCCAATGCCTGGCTCCGTGTAATTTCTGTCCAGAGACCGAGAGGATTTACCTCGCCTACGATGTTTATGGTTGCGATCATCATCATCATCATCACTGATTTCCTTCTCCTCGTGTTCATTAACACAGTCAGGAAGCGGACGCCATGGTTTCAGCGCGGCAACTTTCAACTCCATTAGCAACTTCAGTTTGAGATTTGCTGACTAACGAAACTCTTGCCTTGTCGAAATGGCGCGCTGCGGAAAAGCGCTAACAGACTTGAGACAATTCCTGGAGGTATTGTGATATTGAGAGTGAAACTAATAAAAAAAAAATTGAGTACTACAATTATAGAACAAGATAAAAAAATTTATTAAATTAACATATCCACATGAAAAATGTTATATTTTACGATAATTTTATTTTGAAAAATTATGTTTTGGCATCAAAGTCCAAAATCAACATAAATTTACCACATCTTTCACATGAGACAAAAAAATACATGTATGATATCTCTAACAAATAATATAGTATTTTGTAAAGTATGATCCCTACCAATTTGACATGTATAGTCTTTTGTTAATATGGAATAGTGTGTTAGATGTGGAATTTATACTGTTAATATATCGAAACATAAAAAAAATTAGATCACAAAACAAAATTATTTTCAATTTAAGGTACTCAAATATAATTTTTCTATTATTTTTTATTTTGTTTTCAACTCGCTCATAAAAATCAACTACATAGTAGTTCAATCGATAAAAGATAATAAATATTCTAATCCCAAGAATACAAATTTGATCCATAGTTTGAACTTGTGGAGAATGGTGGGGAAGAGTGTGAGACAACAAAAAACTTACATAAAATTAAATTGATTATATATTTTTATCATCACCATCAATTAAATATTATCTCAACTATTTAGAATCACCTTTATGAATTATATTTTTCCAATCCATTTTGTTAAAAATTATATTCACTCGTAACTGCTTAGTTAAATCTTTTTATAATTTATACTCATTTACGAATATGCATACCTCAAGTTTTTTTCTTCCATTCACTCGAACAATTTCACATTTCCTAATCTATGTACTTGAACGTCTAGGTTACGACTATGACACAATTCCATTATGACTATTATTTATATATATGAGATGAATTAGACAACAATTGTTAATAATATTGAAATTCAATAGAATTTCCATCATGTGTCTTCTATTAGAAATGGCAAGGATGATAGGTCTTTGAAATAATTTAAGATAAAATCTTACCATTGGATTAGATAGATTTCTCTTATTGGGACTTATCTATGGGTGCAAAATTGATGAGGATACTTGCCTTCATATGAGATTATTTGATGTACAATCTAATTGATTCAAACACTTACGATCATTTAAAAAAATAAATGAATAGTGAGTTTATGTAAATAATATTCTATTGTGACTCATGGATTTGAATATTCACTCCAATATAAATGAAATACTTATAATAATTCCATTAATATGTTCATTTTTTGCACATTAAAATATTATTAGTTAAAAACTAAATGGGACATTCTAGTGAAGAAAAGGGAGTATATCATGTTTAAAATACATACTTTATAGATTATATAGTTAAAACCTTTAAGTCATAAAACTCAACAAGGTAAGTTTGACAAATAAAAAAAAAGTATAAACGTAGACTAATTTGTTAGTCTTAATGAAAATAAGATTTTGAGATGATGCAAATTAGTCAAAAAATCAATTTTTCAAATTACTAATAACCAAAAAACTCACAAAACAAATTAGCTTGGTTACCTATTAAACAATATTTGATAATTATCTATTTCACAACTCTAATGAATTTCATAAGAATAAAAAAATTATTTGATATTTTTTATGTATCTATTTTTTATTTTGAATGCTTAGAGAATTTTTCTCAAATTTCACTATGTTGGCATCTTTAATTGAACATGCATGGTGAGTATCATGAATATATTCTATTATAGACCTTAATGAAACATGCCAACTAATAACTTATTTTATAAAGAGCCAAAATCTTTAAGTGATTGAAAGACATGACAATATCTTGCCTGAGGATGAGGTTTGTTTTATAAATCTTCATGAAATCACAACATCATCATATGTAAACACATAAGTAGTTGGAGACCTACTATTATGAGGGTTGGTTTATAAAAAATGATTTATTACCAAGTTATGCCTATAAAAGAGATTTATTACAAACACAATATCATACATGGTATAATTTGTAAGATACTTGAGTACTCCAAAATCACTCATATATAACAATTCTTGACTAAATTGCTCTTTATTATCTTTTTAGATCTAAATGAGTCATTCATAATGTACAGTGAACATATCATCATTGATATGCTCATTGAAAGTATTTATCTTTTCAAAATAATTTTCTTTTGCATGGAGCTTGCCATGTGCATTAGGATTTCTCATAATATATGATCGCTTTATAGATTATTGCAAGATTATTACATATAGACATACAATTAGTGAACTCCAACATATCATATCAATGTTTTTTTATAGATTATACAATAAAAAAAATTCAAATCTGTAATGCCTTGAAAATAAGCTAATAAATACATAACAAATTTCTTGGAATGAACCAAATTATGTCATTGCACAAAGATTTATTACAAATGCAATATTCGGATTAGTACAATTTATAAAGTACGAGAGTGTCCCAATTTACTCAAATATGATATTTCTAAACAAGATTGCTCTCCATTTTCTTATTTTGATCTAGAGTAATCATGTTAATGTTTGATAAATGCATCATCATTAGTTTACTTATGAGAACTGATCCATCCATTCAAAATGTTCTAAGTATTTGAATAAATGATTCATCAACAATCTTCAGAGGCCATTAGGATTCCTCTAAATAAATGATCAATTTGCAAATTGAGACAAAATTATCTTCCATAATTTTTTTTCTAGTCCTCATTTTTTAAATTGGACATTCAGACCATCTACATATATTACAATATACATGTAGATGAATCATTTGTTACAACAAATTAGATAAACATTTGATTGCCATTTTATTAATATGCATGCACATCATGCATTATTTATGTATCATTATTTAAACAAGGATTCATTTGGATGATTGTTTCACAACTTTCATAGAGAACATTGCGATTTGATTAAATATTGCATGTTTGATATGAAGCAAATATTGGTTCTTTACTCCTTCCATGACTCTCACATAAACATTAATATTGAGTTTACCATGTAGACTTCCTTATTTTGTTTAGGTAATAAATATCATTATATCCATAATAGAAGAATATGATTCTCATCATTAATAATGATGAGTATGATAATTTATATATATTTTCACACTCACCACAACAATTTAATGTATATATGCATTCAATTAAAAATTCTAGTTGATTTCCCTTTTTTTTTTCTTTTGCATGCAAGTGTTAGATTGCAAAACAAAATGGTGAAAAATTTTGATAAATTATAGCCAAAATAAGCAAGGAAAAAGATTTGCAAAATCATAATCATCAAAATAAAAGAAGATTTGTTTAATGGCAACTAAGTTACTTGGGCTCTTTAATAATTAGCACCTCATGTATTTATAAAAATGAACAATGAGACATTGTACAAACAAAAGTATCATATCTATTGCATATCCAACCAATGGAAAAGCTATGAAACATGACTCATTAACACGAGCATTATGCTTAGAGCATGCACACATATTGGTGAGAAGAAGAAACAATAAAAGTATTGTACCTAGCACTTGTGTAGCTACTAGAAGAAGCACTAAAGAAAATATTGTTGGCAAGCATAAAGTCAAACATATTTCCTCAGACTTCAACAATTCCTAGAGCTATCTACAATTAGGTTGGACAACAATGTCAACATACCTCTAGAATAAGTGTTGTGTTTATTTGAGTTAGAGTTAAAAATAAGCATGAATTTATATTTTAAAAAAATAATTATTCTAGCAATGAAATAAAAAAAAAGTGAAAAGATATAAAAGTAGATGTAAACAATATAGAAAAAGAATATTAAAGAGAAAATAAAGAAAATAATCGAAGAGATAAGTTAGATTTGTGAATCCAACAAAGGGAGAAGATGCTTGTGGATATCCTTGGAATTATAATGTAATCAATACCCAGATAGTAAGGAAAAAAGACCAGAGAAATATTCAAGAAATAGAAAGTGTATTTATACTTTTCTAGTTTTCTTTCCTTTTTTCTCTTGTAAAATCTAGAAGTTATTATTATATATTATAATTGTTGTGTTATGATTATGTTTATCATCAATATGATATTTAAGACTACATGATGAATAAAGAGCATAGCCTTAATCCACACACTAGAGAAATCAAACCAACTTTCACCACCATTAATATTATTTAATCTTTGATTTTCTAGAGTTATCTTTTTTTTCATGTGTTAAGATCCAGCAGTCTCGAATTTTGTACTTTGATATCAATGTTATGAAACCTAGGGCACCAAAACAAAATATTAGGATTTCAGGCACCTTGGCAATAGAAAATATTAAGAAACCTTGATAATGCAAAAATTAAGAGGCCAAGTTATGCTTTTGCACAACAACCTCATATACAAAAAAAAAGGAATATGAGGTTCCCACCGTAACCTTCCTCAAATACCAAACTAGGAATCAATGTAGAGATTCTTTAATGTTAGTTTAAGGTTTCAAGAAGGGGAAGAATCGACCGCTCATAAAGAATCATACCTTCATGTGAGAGAGAGAGAGAGAGAGGAAAAAAAAGAAGAAAAAATATGTAGTAGAAGAAATATACATAGAATAAAGAGCACAATATTTTCACAAGTATTCATGCTTTGCGACTGAATAGATCACAATTATCAACTAACATCAATCTCTGCATTTCATTTAGAATATTTTATATAGTAAAATAAAAAAAAAATTCTCAAATTAAAATTCTAAGTTATAGTAGCACAAAATAGTATTGCTACTTCATTTATATCATGACACCACAAAATAGAATAGTGACATAAATACTTAAGTTTCTAATATAGTCATGTCATGATACTAAAGAATAGGGTCACAACATGAATCCTTAAGTTTCCATTTAAGTTATGCTATGATACCATATATTAAGATCATGAATTGAATACTCAAGTTTTAACTTGATTAATGTCATGACATCACATATTAAGATCGCAACTCAAATCCTTCAGACTTTTTCTATCTTCTAGTCACAATATCATGAAACATGTTGTGACTCCATTTATGTCACTACATTATATTTCATGTCATGACTTTAAACTTCAATTGTTGCCTTCCAAAGTATAATTTAATCCTATGTTATTTCACCCAGTGAATATTTTTTCTTCATATCGGTATTAGTTCTACACCACTAGAACTTTTCAGTACCCATAGCCATCCTATTATCTTCTAATCTATAGACAACCTCTAAAGGAATCCATGTGTTCTGCTTGGATGACTACAACTCTTCCACTTGCTTCCACATAATTGACTTCCCAGAGGTTTTTGCCTCAACCATAGTATATGCTCATATTGTATTTCTAGCACCTCAAATTAAATTGTATTTCTAGCACCTCAAATTCAACTTACCCATACTTTTCAATCTTTCTTTTGCCTTTGATTTTCCTTCATACAACACACTTCTTTCATTAGTCCTCTTCTACTCATATAATAAATTTTTAAAGTATTTCCTCATACTATTTCTTCTTATATACTCCAATAGTAAAGATGTAACTATTATCTTATAGAATAACTTTATTATTCAACTAACAATAATGATAATAAAATTATTTCAAGAAGTAGATAATGAACAAAGGGGGAGGTAGTTTTATCATCATCATTGATTTCATAGCTAATAGATGATAGCAAGCTATTTAGTGCTTGAAAATCATGTAGATGTGAGGAAAAACTATCTATCTCCTCAATGCACAATTTATACAACATCTTACATCAATAAAATCATGTTTACCAAGGATTTTCTTTGATAAATCATATCTACTTTTTTCCACAAATCCTCCATGGTCTTCTCATCATAAATATTCACCAAAACATCATTCATAAGTTATAGTCAAATCAAGCCTTGAGGTTTCTGATCCAATTTGTCCCAATTGACCAAAGAAGAGTGCTTGGTATTTAAATTACTAAATATTTTTAAGTATTTTAGTATTTTTAAATGTTGTGTAAGATGAGAACATATAATTATTATAATTTCAAAATTTTGAAGTTTTTTTAGATTTTAATGAATAGTCATAAAATTGAAATATTTTTAGAGAATTTAGCTAATTAGTAATTTATGGATCATCGAGTAGTTTTGAGATTAATTTTTAGCTAAAACTTTATCTAATTGATCATAATAATCTTTGTACGATATTACTCAACCACCTCGTTAGTATAATTCTTTAACTATGTAATAAATTCTTCATAATTGTGATAATATCATGGAATCACATGCATAGTTATCTTATAAAAATTAAATGGTTACAATAATAATTTTACACTATAGAAATCAAATACTCCACTAGTGCTAAAAGTCGTAGATACTTCTTAGCATCATGACTTTATCTTTAATAAGTCTTTGTATTTTTAAGTTAGAGATGTGACCTTTTTTTATAAAACTATGACTTTTGAGCTACATGAAGTTACAAAGCCAAAAATACTATGGTCTAAGTCAAAAAAATTATTCAATATTATAAGTTTTGGACATGAGATTCTACAAAGGGTATTTATTCAAAAATGGTCATTCCCCGAGGTCATTACTTTTGTGATCAAGAGAAGATAAAGCCATGATTTTTATGTTCAGGCTAATTATCCATTCTATGGCCTTTTCATAGTACTATAATCTATGATATACCAAAGCAATGATTACTTTCAATACTACATCCATATGATACACATGAAAGGTCATTCTCAATGTCATGATCATTTCTAGTGTTGTGACCTCGTGTTGAATGAGAGAGACAAATATTAAAATTATAGTCATTTCCAATTATATGACTTTATATTACAAAAATATTACTTATTAGGCCCACGTCATGGATATTTTCTTAGCACTGTGATTTTGTGTTACATAAGGATTATGATATATTCTAAAATCATACATATTTTCTAAAGTCACGATTATGAGCTCAATAAAAAAAAAGTCAAAGTCATGGATTTCTTCTGAAAGTCACAACTTTTTACTTTAAATAATGTAAAAATATTAAAGTATAAAAGAGTAAAGAGAAAATAAGAGATGATCCATGTAATGTATAAAAGAGCTCCATGGGTAAATTCACAACATTTCAAAAGTTATGGATTCCTTTCTTTCTATGCACCAAGCAAAATTCAAAGTACAACAACCAATCAATATGGGAGATAAGTCCTATGAGAGATAGGAATGAGGGAGCGGAGGATGACGGACTAGCGGCCGCCATCATGATGGCGGGCGACGAGACGGGAGCATGGCGACCGGCGGGCACGCAGCACCCCGCCGTGAGAGCCTAGATCGAGAAATTTCTGTCTCGGATGGAGGCAAGGTGGGCCCACCCCATGAGCCATGTGGCGGGGGAGGCCACCGGGGGTGTGGAACGGGGGGAGGAAGGAGGCTCGGACGATGAGGTAGGGCAACGAGGGAGGACTGTGGTGCGCGTGGCGGCGAGCCAAGGGCCAAGCGGGGCGCGGGACGACGAGAGGGTGCGAACGCCGAGGAGTAGCAACATCCTCGGCCTGACGTGCCCGGAGGAGAGCACGAGGGAGCTTGACTGGGGTAGGTTCTCGGACCTCCTCAAGGGGAGCCTGGAGATGTGCGGCACGTGGGGGCTGTGCATCACCGTGGAGGCGAGGGCGCTGCCCCTCGGCGGGCGGACGGCGGGGGAACCAGCCCATGCCGCAGCCCCCACTCCCCCACCCGGAACAGGCCCGTCCAGCCTAGACCAGGGCGGCCAGGTCAGCCCAGGCAGGCGCGGGCCAGGTCAGCCAGGGGTAGCATGGGCGAGGCAGGCTCAGACGAGCCCAGGACAGGCCAGGCCCTACCAGCACAGTCCATGCCTGGCCGAGCCAAGATGGCCAGGAGGTGGGGGAAGGGGGGGGTGGTGGGGGACCGGGAACGGGGGTGTTCATCCCCACGGAGGAGATGGTGCGAGGAGCCTATCGTTCGCGTGGACGCAGGTGGGCAAGACCACCGGTGCCGACGTGAGGCACGGCGAGATCGAGGAGCACCTGAGGACGAGGACGGGCCTCGCCGATGGCTTTGAGCTCTGCGTCGTGGGGCCAAGGCATGTCGTCGTGAGGCTTGCCAGGGAGGACAACTACGCCAGGCTGTGGTTCCGCAGGTCCCTGAGCATCGGCGGAATGGCACTCATGCTCCTGGAGTGGATGGCGGACTTCCATCCCAAGAGGGAGTGCCCCGTCGTGTTGGTGTGGTTCTCCTTCCCCTTCTTACCGATCCACCTCAGCGACGGGGGCACTGTCAGGGTGCTGGCCGGCCTGGTGGGGAGGCTGCTCAGGATCGCCGGCACTAGGAAGGGCCCCCTGCCGAGGCACGCTTCGCTGAGGGTGCTGGTGGAGGCAGACGTGAGTGGGGAGCTACCGCACACCGTGTGGGTCGGCTCCGAGAGGAGGGGCTTCTGATAGGCTGCCAGGTACAGCGGGGTGTCGAGGTACTGCGTGCACTCTCGCCGGATCGGGCATGCCGTGGGCAACTACTTCCGGAGGACTCGGCACTTAGAAGGCCGAGGGCCCACGAAAAATAATGCGCCACTGTCGGGGACGAGCCCGTGCGACGGGCGGCACATGAGGTGCAGGCAGCGGTGGGCCGCCTAGGGGGAGGACCTCGCACTCGCGATCGTCCACTTCATTCCAGGAGCACGGATCGAGGAGGACGCGTGGACCAGGGAGGAGGACCGCGACGAGTGGGCCCATCCACCGTGCATCGTTAACGCGCAAGTCTCATTCTCGTCGAGTCGCACGGGCCCGGGGAGGGATTGGCACTCTTCGAGTGGAGGCCCGATGGCGCGAAGGCGGTAGAGGACTAGTAGAGTGGTGAGATGGGCGGCCAAGGGCCGGGGCACGCACGGGTGGTGGCCGCGACCAGGCTGAGGATGGCCAGGGCCAGAATGGTGGCCGGTGGTGCAGAGCCCTGGCGAGTGTGCGACCTAGAGGCCACCAGGCTAGCGAGGTTGATGAGCGAGTCGATGAGGGCGGTCGTGGAGTCGGCCAGAAGCCTCTCCTCCCACAGGAGGAGTTCCATGGAGGGACGCGGACGGGCCAGATGACAATGCTGACATGGAACGTCTGGGGCCTAGGCGGGTCCAACACGGCGAGGAGTGTGTGGGACGAGTGCAAGATGCACGACGCCGCCATCCTGGAGTTGCACGAGCCCTTCAACACGGCTGGAAGAGATGAGGGTCAAGCTGGGCTTCAATGCGGCAAGCGCCAGCCCCATAGGAAAGATTTGGATCTTCTAGAGGGCCGAGGCGGGCGTCAGGGTGGAGCTGAGCGAGGAGCAGCTGGAGCACGTGGATTCGACGGGGGGGGGGCTTTTTTTGCGATGGTCGTGTACGCCAAGTGCACCGTCACCGGGCAGCGGGCACTGTGGGAGCAACTAGGAAAGATTGCGAGGGGGGTCACGGGGCCATGGCTGGTCGCGGGGGACTTCAACACCGTCGCGAGATACGACAAGAAGCTGAGGGGGAACCCACCCTCCCCACCCACCCCCCCCCCCCCAAGCAGCGAGCCATGGAGGACCTCAACGACTGCATGCTGAAGTGCGGCCCTCGGACCCGAGGTCCGAGGGGTTGGCGTTCATGTGGTCGGGGAGGAGGATATGGGCCAGGCTCAACAGGATGCTGATCAACCACCTGTAGGGACGCACCTTCAGGCAGACGAGGGTGAGGCACCTCGCCAAGACAGCATTGGACCACGTGCTGCTCCTGGCAGATTGGTCCGTCGAGGCCGGGGGGAAAAGGTCCTTTTTCAGGTTCTAGCACATGTGGACCAAGCACGGGGACTTCCACGCATTCGTGGGAGAGAACTGGGAGAGGCCCACGGAGGAGAGGGGGCTCAGGCGGTGGGCCCACAAGCTGCTACGCCTGAGGCAGGGCATGAGGAGGTGGAACAGGCATGTGTTCGACGACTTGTTCCAGGGCATCATGCTGGCGGAGGAACAGGTCCTCAAGGCGGAGGGTGATTGGGACACACAGAGGGATGATGAGTCGGCACAAGGGCTCGCAGAGGTGAGGGTAGTGCACAGGGAGGTCATGCTTAGGAAGGAGATCTACTAGAGGCAGAAGTCCGCCATTTCGTGGCTGTGCGAGGGGGACGGGAACACCAGGTTCTTCCACTCCCTCGTGAGGCACAGGTGCTCCACCTCACACGTCCACAGGATCGAGGGCGGCATCGGGGGATGCAGGAGGACGAGGCGGCGATCAGGGAGTCATGAGTCAGGTTCTTCAGGGACCTGTTGACTAGGACGGATGTCCGAGAGGATGAACAGGAGTGATACCTCGCTGTGTGGAGGATGAGGACGCCATGGACCTATGTAGGGCCCCCACCAAGGACGAGGTCAGGGAAGCGGCCTTCGCCATTGACTCGGACAGCGTGTGGGGGCAGGTCAGGTTCTCCTCACTCTTCTACAATATGTGCTGGGACGTCATGGGCGACGACTTCTGGGATGGATGCCTCAGCTTCATGGAGGGCGAGGAGCTCCCCAGGATGTTCGAGATGAGCATGATCACCCTCTACCCCAAGGGGAGGGACCCGGCGTGGTGGAGGGACTATAGGCCCATCAGCCTATGCAACACCTCCTACAAGGTGATCTCTAAGGTGCTAGCGTCCAGGGTCTGCAGGGTCCTGGACTACTGCGTCTCGAAGGCCCAGGCGAGCTTCGTCATGGGGAGGAACATCCTGGGAAACATCTTGAGTCTCATCGTCAAGCTCGACATGGAGAAGGCCTACGACCACGTCAACTGGTCCTTCCTTTTGAGGGTGATGGCGAGGATAGGGTTCCCGCCGGCCTGGAACGACATGGTTGAGCACTGCATTTCGAGGAACTGGTTCTATGTGATGATCAACGGTGAGCCCGCCGAATTTTCTCCTGCACTAGGGGGCTGTGCCAGGAGGACCCCCTCTTCCCGGCGCTCTTCATCCTTGTGGCGGAGTACATGTCCAGGTCCCTCGACGACCTACACAGGGAGCACCCCGCCGTCAGGTACCTGTCCAGGAGCTTGGTCACCATTAGCCACATAGCCTACGCCGACGACGTCATCATCTTCACCAATGGGCAGGCGAGCTCGATCCCTGCTGTCAGGGGCGTCCTCAATAGGTACAAGGCCACCTCCGAGCAGTCAGCAAACCTACAGAAGAGCTCCTTCTACTACAGGGAGGGCATGCCCACCAGGAGGGCGGCAGAGCTGAGGGACCTGGTCGGCATGGAGAGGGTACCCCCTCTTCCGGGGGAACGTCAGGAGCTGTTACTTCGATCTGGTGGTAGGAAAGTTCAGGAGGCTGATCGAGGGGTGGTCGAGCAGGCTCCTCTCCAAGGGGGGCAAGATCGTCTTGATCCGCCACATCCTGTCGGCCGTCCCCCTGCACATGCTGCAAGTGGTCAGGCCACCAGAAGCGATCGTCAAGATGCTGGAAAGGCTCATGTCCAAGTTCTTCTGGGGGTGCGGGCGCTACCTCAGGCACATTAGGTGGGCTAGGTGGAGGACCCTCTGCAGGACCATTGAGGAGGGGGGCCTGGGCTTCCAAGACCTTAGGGACGTGGCCAGGGCCATGGACGTCAAGCTTTGGTGGGAGCTCAGGACGGGGGACTCGCTGCTCAACAGGGTCCTACGCAGCAAGTATTGCGGCCCGGGCTACCCCACCTTTAGGGACCGCCACTCGGACACCCCGCTCTAGAGGAGGATCAAGGGCGGGGCCGTGCTGGCGGAGCCGAACCTCACATGGCATATGGGTGACGGCAGCATCTCCTTCTGGAGGGACCGGTGGCTAGACGGTGAGACTGTTGGCTGGCCGGATGACGGCCCACTGGAGACCCTGGTCAGAAAGTTCTTCGAGGATGACGGATGGGACGCGAACAAGCTGGGGTTCCACCTGCCCTATGAGAAGGTGGACAGGATACTCGGCATCTCCAGGCGTGGCCACGACGTGCCTATCTGGACCCCCACAAGGGGTCGGCTGACTTTCAGGTCAGCCTGGGAGACAGTGAGGGAGCGTGGTGAGGAGGATCCCATGTGGGGTGCCATCTGGCACCACAGGATCCCCCTGAAGATATCCTTCTTCTAGTGGAGGCTCGTGAGCGGGTTCGTTCCCATGGACAACGTGCTCAAGCACAAGGGCTACCACCTCGCATCCAGGTGCACAGCCTGTGGCGAGAAGAAGGAGGACGCCGCCCACCTCTTCGTGGACTGACGTGTGGTGTGGGGGGTCTGGGAGGACTTATACCCGTGGCTGTGCACTGGCAGCGCGTGCATTGAGCAGGCGGTCCTCACGGACGGCATGCCCAAGGTCCCACGTGGCCCGAACCGATATCGACTCAATCCCCCCCCCCCAATGGGAAAAAAAATTAATAAAAAATTTAAATTTCAGCCCTTGGATCTCACCTCCAACGGCTAGGGGGCAGAATCCAACGACCCTCATGATTCTGCCCCATAAAAAATTCAAAAAAATTCAAAAAAATTACTTTTAAAAAAAAATATATTTTCTTTAATCTATAAATTCCACCCCCCTCTCTTTAATATTTATGTTTTTCATAAACATATTTTCTCTCAAATCGCTCATTTTCTCTATCAAAAATCTTGCTCCTCTCGGGATTCGGGATTTTAATATTCGGCTTGGATTTTCGGAAATCTCAACTTGAGTTTTGAACTTTGAGATTGACTGTGGTGCACCGTGCACGTGACCGACCTCATTGCTTTTACCGGGCAATTTATTATATGTTTTTTTTAACATTCTCTCACTCTCTAGTTTCTATCTCTAGACCAAAATAAAAAATATTAAAATTAGTCTTCTAGTCTCTAAATAACTATTCTGAATAACAAAAATACTAATGAAACATATTTAAATTTAGAAAATGAAAATATTACACAGAGGTCTGAGGCTGCTGAAACTTTGGTTTCTCCAGTCGTCTCAACCCAAACTTCTAAAAAACAAAAAACTAGGACTTCTGTAGTTTGGACTCATTTTAATATAATAAAATAAAAAAATATTAGGGGTGAGGAACAAGAAATGACACAGTGCAAATATTGTATGAGACTTTTAACATGTAAGAGTTCGTTTGGGACTTGGCACCTTAAGAGCATGCCGAATTATGCAACAAAAAATATGGTCCATTAGATCCTAGGCAAACCCAACTTGGCACTGCATTTTTTGAGACTGGATCGAGTTCTATCTCAAAGTTTACTCCCTTCATATACTTCAGCGAGTTGGGTAGGGACGGCATGGTCAGACTTATTACATTGATGGATCTTCCGATCAGATTTTCGGAAGATCCAAGGATAGTGCGCATCATGCAGACATATTTTCAGTTTGCTTATCGTATGATTCCTAGGTCTACATCTAGGAATAACATACTAAAGATATATAAGTTGGAAAAATAAAAAATAATTAATGAATTTATGGCATATAATGGAGTGGTGTCCGTGACGTCTGATATCTGGATAAGTCACGGTGAATCATCTTATGCATGTCTCACCAGCCACTATGTAGATTCTAACTGGACTATGAATAAAAAAATTTTAGGATTCTTTGAGATTCTTCATTGTCATGATTGCCCAGCCATTTTTGAGTGTATGATGAAAATCTTTGAGGAATATAAAATTCAAAATAAAATTTTTAATGTCACATTCGATAATGCATCTAATAATGGAGTAACGATCAACATGTTTGTTAGGAATATTAGAGACACACCATTAGGAGAGATCTTTCATGTCAGATGCATGTGTCACGTGATTAACCTGATTGTTCAAGCGGGTATGAATGTGTGTTCCCCCACGTTGGATAATATACGTAATGCACTAAAATATATTCGCACTCCTCACAGACAACAAGAGTTTGGTAGTCTCTGTTTGTCTGCGAATCTTAAGAAGAAGAAATTCCAATCGGATGTGAGACATCGTTGGAATTACACGTACCTGATGTTAGAATCATGTGTTGGATACGAACACGTGATATCCGATTACGTCAATAGTAAGAGTGACGAACTTATTATTGACGACACTAACTGAGCTTCAGAAATTTCAATTATGAAATTCTTGTATATTTTTTATGACACGACGAATATGTGTTCGTCAGTTTATATCCCCACCACTTGCATTGCACTCCGGTGCATATGCAACATTAGTAGCATGTTTAAGAAGTATCGAGCTGACCCGACACTTAGCCATATGGTTGTAGAGATGGAAACCAAGTACTTGAACTACTGCTCCACCGTCCCATCTCTTTATTGCCTCACTGCATGCAAGGACCCTAGGGTTAAGGTGGAATGGGTAGAAAACACCCTGACCTACATTTTCTCGTGCATGAACCTAGAAGAGTCACCTGAAGGGTTCATTCACGAGATGTTGACTGACCTATTCACATACTACGATACTAGGTATGGTGGTGGTGGTGGTGAGACTGTGATTACGGACATTGAGACCTTGTTCGGAGATGATGATTTTTCCATTCAGCTAGCGAGGGAGAAACGTAAGGGTGGACCATCACATAGGAGCGAGCTTTCTCGGTACTTAGATACCGATTACTGCTCAATCCTATCACATTCAGATACTAAAAATCTTGATATATTACAGTGGTGGAAATCATATGAGTCCACCTTTCCCGTGCTATCTAGGATGGCACGAGATCTACTGACTCCTCTGGTGTCAAGCGTAGCATCGGAGTCTGCTTTTTCTGTTGTAGTGAACGTGATTACGGATAGGAAATCGAGATTACGTCCAGATATTGTTGATGCCTTGGCTTGTTTGAAGGATTGGGAGGATTCGAGGTTTAACATCCATGATCGTGCTGGAGCTGGGACTGGGACAGGGACTACAACCACATCCACTATGATAGCAGAGGAGTTGATTGCTGATGATGATGATCCATATGATACTTATCTTGATGTTGTGGCTGATGATGCTCATGATATGCCGATTGATGATTGATGATGATCTACTATTTTTTGATTTCGATGTTTTGTTTTTTATTGATTGTACGCTTTATTTATACGTTACATTGAAACTGTAATTTGTTTGGTTCGGACCTTCGGTATCAAATGGCTGATTGGTCATTTTTCATTTGAATTGCTTATGTTTTTTTTATTTTTATTTTTTTAACAAAATGTATTGATTTATTTATTTTTTTGTTTTAATTTTTCATTTAAAAATTTATAACTATATTATATAATTCTAATAAATTTTAAACTAATTTTATATTACATTATAAAAAAAAATTTTAAACTTTGTTATTTTAATAAATTTTAACATTTTTCATATTATAAATATATAATATTATACATTATCTAAAATTTTATATATAATTTAATAATTTATATAAATAAAATAAAATTATAAAAATTTTTAAAAAAAATTTTACCAGCTCGGGCGTCCTGGCCGGGCCCGAGCGGGCCCGGCACGGCATGACCTACCATGCATGTGGGTCATGTCGGGCCTGACTTTTTTAAACCGTGCTGGGCTAGACACGCCACGGTACAGTAACCATGCCGTGCTTGGCCCGGCACGAAAGCATGCCCGTGCTCAAAAAAAACGGGCCAGGCCATCCCGGCTTGTTTGACACCTCTAGCTCTCTGCCAAAGGAAAGTGGCAGAGTGCTAGGGATGTGACTGTGGACTTTACTTGTATTCTGGCTTATATGTATTCGATCGCATAGCCATCCATAGGCAGACGCCCCAGGCAACACACGTGCACATCATATGCATTGTGGTTTGCATGGTCAGCACGCATGTACCTCCAGAAGGTAGCCATGGGCCGAGTGGAAGGGATCCAGTGTGGCAGAGGACTTTGCCATCTCCATGAACTCGGTATTCCGAATGACTTTACTTGTATTCCCACGCTTAGAGTTGCTAGGAAATGTGGTTTTTGTGTATTCTTGCATAGAACCCTTAGGGTACGTAGGACTTGGCGGACTTGCCTAAATCGGCCAATCTTTTATTCTTCTGAACAAAAACTTTTTTTTAATTAATAAAATACGGCCGTACCATCGGCCTTTCCAAAAAAAAACCTTTTTTTATACAAAAGATTCGAAAAAAATATATAAAAATAGCATGTGGTATGATATTTGTGTAATTTTTTTAGGATATATAAATGATTTTTACCTTAATAAATATGTTTTAATTTATGTTATATTATAGAAATTTATGAATGTTGTGATTAAATAGAACTTGAAAAATGGATTTGATTATTAGTGGTTTGTATGAGTTGTCATGGTAAATGGTGACATATAAATCATGAGGCTCACTTGAACATATCGTAGGAAAGAAGTGACAGACCTTCCAACTATGATGTTCTAGATATACTTATTCATTAA
Organism: Sapria himalayana; assembly: GCA_029783825.1. Taxonomy (NCBI): domain Eukaryota; kingdom Viridiplantae; phylum Streptophyta; class Magnoliopsida; order Malpighiales; family Rafflesiaceae; genus Sapria; species Sapria himalayana. The sequence continues at coordinate 225,258 of JAREIK010003123.1, forward strand.
AATTTTAAATTCGGATATGTTAATTTTTGTGAATATGCCACTTATAGAGTTAAAAGCACAAACAATTTTATATGTCAATCAATTATACATTCCTTAAAAGAACAAATTCTCAATTGAGAAAGATATTTTATAGAATATTATCATAGGGTTTCCCCTTTATAATATGTGAGTTATATTATTATTAAGGATGATAATAATAGATAATCCATGGAATATGCATGAATATATTATGACCATGTAACCCATGAGACATGCTTAATTGGGGATGACTTATAAGGTGATGATCACCTTATGAGTTCCTTTCTATTACATGACTATCATTAGTGAGATTTAAAAGAAAATATATGTTAATTGTATGAGTATAATGATTATGAAGTTAAAAGTGTAAATACTTTTATTATCACATTTAGTTTATATCTATATAACATCTAAGATTAAGAATAAGAATGCATATAAGAAAAAACTAGCAATGGCAATTGGTAAGTTAACTTAAAGGTAAAGACTTGTGGATGACATTCAAGTAGAGATAATTTGTTGTTTCATTAGTAAAGAAATAATTGGATAGTTATAAGAGAATCATCATTGGAAAATAACTAATAGTTAATAACTACCGTGTATGTTAATAAGGAACTAAGACATTTCCATAATAATCTTACCTTTATTTTATAACCAAACCCAATAATATTTAAACTATATAGACAAGATATCATGCATAATAAAAAGTACCAACCCTAGAATTTAAGAATCTTACCTAATCCTTTATCTTATCCTCTCAACATTCACAAGAGTAGTAGTTGACTAATAGTTGGTTTATCAAAGTACATACATAATCCTTATGGAATTAATATCTAGATAAAAGTCTACTTTTCTACTTATATAACATATATATTTTTGGGACTAGTGGGACAAGAGACCCTCACCCAATGAGATTTTATAATTTGGCCTAATCATAAAGTTGGATATTTTATTAAAGTCATAATAAGTTTTGATATTATTATCATAAATTATTTAGTTTGATCAGTCAACTATGATTTATGTAATTATTCTTAAAAGAGGATATTTCTATTTTAGTAATTTGAATATCAATATCTTAATATTACACCTTGATTTATATTTATTAACTTGTTTTACTTATTTGTATCTTCTTGTTAGTATTATTTTTCATTTTATTTTATATTTTTTAGCTACCAATCAATACAACAAAACTATGGAATTGAGTTAATACCTCAGGACCCAAAAAATAGATAATTCAAAAAGAAAAACTTTAAGAGTAAAAGATGAATATGCACAACCCAATGTATCAATATGATGAACCATATTTCTCACCAAATAGTGTCTTTTATCTCAAACTTAATAACATATTAAATTAGTTCTATTATTAGAACAACATTAGTTATGGAGATCTGAGATCGCAGACCCTTGAAGGAATTGCATTTGATAGTCATTATCCAACCTATGAATTTTCATTTGATGATATTATCACCAAGTTGCTAAAAAAGACAAAGTGTGAATGAATTGGAAGAAGTGTAATTGAGAAAACTAGAAAGGAGACCTAAATGACCTAAGTTAGGCATGCTTAAAGAAAGTGTTACATCAAAACTTCATTTGGAAGATATGATTCTAGTCAATAGTGAGAAGAAGGTCAATGAAGTTGAAGGAGCTATGATAAATTGGAGTGTCGTGGCCAAAACATAAAAAAAGAAGGAAGATCTATGTTCTCAAGAAAGAAAATCTATGTGAAAACTATTGTTGGGGTGATCTTCCATATAGTATTGTTGTCTAATATAGAGCATACAAGGAGAAAGGAATTCAAAGAATACATGAAGTAATTGGCATGAATTGCATAAGCTATAGATGAAGTAGAGGCTTTAGCGAATGTCTAGCTATGGACATTAAACGTAGTGCTACTTGGGAGACAACCCAAGATATTTTTTTTGTTGCATGAAAATTTGTTTTGTTTGTTTGTTATATATACACCACACCTGACATTGATACACAATAACCCCCACGACAATGGATCATAGATTCAAACTTAGTTATGATTCTGATCAAATCAGACTTAAAGTCATGGCCATCATCCTATGTTATGACTTTCAAATGACTCAAAGTAACATCTGTCAATCAACATTGTGACTTTCAAAAAATATATGCAAAGTCATGACCTTGTGTGGTTATTTAAATAGTCACACAAGGGATAAATCACTTTCTCCCATCCTAATTCCAAGCTCCAACACCATAAATTCTAGCTCCAATACACGTAAACTTCAATGAAACCAAGGAGGAAAGCTCGTGATCAAAGTAAAAAGAAAAGGGTTGTATTGTAAAGATGAACATCAAGGATAAAGGGAAGCATCCATAGTCCAATGCTACTAAAGTATCATGGAGTGTAGTGATGTAAGTAGTGACTTTTCCATCAAAAACTATCAGAAAATGGATGGATTGGTGTCTAAAAAATGGATGCAGAAGAAAGTTTATTTTGAATCCATTGAGAACACATAAATGTATGGGTTGTATGAGAAATCCATGCCAATCTCAAAAATTAGGAAGAAAATAGATTTTATATAAGAGAAATTTGGTTACATTTTAATATGGAGATATTTAATAAGTTATTGGATTGTTAGGGCTTGGGATAACATGATTTTCAAATCCATAAAAATGCAACTCAATTCCAAAACTATTATGTATATGTTGATGGATAGAAAGAGATAATGAAAATTAACTTCAAAAAGTATATAAGTTTTTGATATGAGGAGAACTCATAGAGGTGTGTAAAGTATTATAGTTTTTCATTTACTTATTTTTATTATCGATACTCCATGTTTCAACATTCATAGAAGATAGAACAATTTTGTTTTATGCCCTCTTGAATGCATATATATTTGATATGGGAAAAATACTTGAAAATACATTTTCAATTATCAAGAGGGTGAATTTTCTTACCTAATAATTCACCCTTCCTTGTTTTCCATATTATGTTGAGCTTAGGGTATCCTGATTGATGGTGATAGTAATTAGTTATGCACAAGGGTATACTTCTAACATTGTCAGGTATGAAAATGGGGCTTAAAGGACATAAAAGAGCAAAGAAGTTAATTCTTGAAGGGGAAAAATCAACGAATAATGGGCAAGAAGGACCCTCCACATAGTGATAATGGAGGAAATAGAGAAATGAGATATGATGTGAAAAGTGTATTTCCAAAAGAAAGAGATATTATTTGTGGTGCCCTAAAAAAATTTGAAGACAAAATTTATAAACTTTTAAAGGAGGGAATTAAACAAGTGGAGACTAGGGTGATGAGCATTGCTAAATCACTTAGAAAAATAATGAGGGTTTCATAATGGATTGGAATAAAATGGTAGTGATGAGAGATAAAAAAATTAAAGGTGATATGCAATATTTAGAAAACCAATAGATAAAAGAATTGGGAAAATATAGTATGAAGTAAAAATGGTTGTATTTTGTAATGGGATCTTTTGAATTCACATTGAACTCCATAAGAAAAATACAAGATGCATTGCATGCCATTTTGATAAATATATTTGATTAGATGACTATCAATAAGGGAGATTCAGAGAGACCATCCACATCTAAGTCACTATACGAGCACTCTAGAGTAGATTTCCTCTTTAAAGATTTTGATCCTAAAGGAAAGTCATACTACAAATCACCCTAATTAGTTGATTTGTGTTTTTTTTCAAATTGTGGTGTTTTAATCAAATTTGAGTTAAATTTATGTGTATTATAATGTGCAATTTTTTATAGAGATGTGGATTATTTGCTTAAGAATGAGCAATCATTTTTTATGTGAGTTTGTTCAGTATGTCAAATATAGAATAAAACTAAGTATTTTATTGAATATTCATGATGTGTTTGTATAGAAATGAGCTTTAAACTAAATAATTTAACTATATTGTGAGTTTTGATGGATTTTGATGACTAGTAGTGAAGTTAAGTGATTTTATATAAAATAGAGACTTGGTGGATTATTGAAAATGAGGAGGGTTAAAAGTCATATAAATTCATAATATTTCTTCCATTATGACTTTGCTACACCTTATTGATCTATAGAGTAGTTTCAACATTTATTCTTGGCTGAAACTCAACATAAATAGTCATGAAAATCTTCATATACTATGACTTTATCACCTTGTTGACATAATTATTTTATTGTGCAGCATATTTTTTTTGGTAGTGCAACTCTCATGGAGTTACAGCTGCATTAGCTCATAATATTTTTTATAGCTATGATATTAATTTCTCATTATAACAACCAAGTATCCTACAAGAATTTAAAGTTATAGCAAGCCTTTAGCCTCACAACTTTTTTGTTACACAGCTAATAAGTCTAAGGCAAAAGCTATGGTGTTATTCCTAGCACCATAACTTTAACTATATAAAGTTCTAAAAAAGAAATATTTGATATATGACTATTTCTAGGGTAGCAACTCTCTACTCTAGAGTAATGAGTAAATAATCAAAGTTGTGACCTATTTCTAGTACCATGAATTTGGGTTATAGATGCACAATACATAAGTCATGACTATTACTAGTGCTACAACTTAGTATTATAGAGAAAATGTATAGTCATGGCTATTCTCAGCACCATAACCATCTAATATAAGAGTGATGCTAAAGTTATGGCTCATTTCTAGCATCATTACTTTGTGTTCTAGAGATGAAATATGCAAGCATGACCATTCCCAGTACTATAGCATTCTAAAGTTAGAAAAAGACCAATGTCATGACTCATTCCTAAAAAGTCACGATTCATTCCTAAAAAGTCATGACTTTCAATTTAAAATTAGTACTTAGTCATTTTAATATAAAAGGAAAAATTGAGAATTTTGAGAAAAAATTTTTAAGGCATGAAAAAAGAGATGAAATCAAGGATTTTGAAATCTAAATTTTTCCTATCCCTAGGGAAGATACATAAAAAAATGGGCAATGCAAAGCAAAAGCATAAATCCTAAGCGTTAAACATAAATTTCAACCTACCATAGAATAGAGGCAAATTCGAGGGACATAATTGAGCATTATGTAATTAGGGATTGATTCTGAGATACTTTTGAGAGTTATCATTAGAAACCCAAAATTCCATGAAATATATCTCCAATTAATTCATGTGAATTATTCCCTAATATCATGCTAAATTGAAGTCAATGGCTATTATATTTAATTATGTTTGATGGATACTTTATAAATAAATTTAATGATTAGATTTTATTGTGATTTGGATATTGATAGATTTGTTAATTATGTAGAACTAAAATAAAGGTTTTACTAGTGGTAATTTTGTGCATGATATTATGGGGATGGTGAATGGTAAGCCACAAAGTACACTCGTGCATAATGATAAGAAGAAAGTGATAATATTTCTGATTATGTTATATGAGATAAATTGATATGTCAGGGTTTGGGATTGAGGTATGTTCATCATGAGAATATAGTTCTTATGAAGCTAAAAGCATGAATACTTTTATAAGCAAACACATTATACATATCTAATAAGAATTGATCCTAAATTGATGTGGGCATTTTATAAAATATTTTCCTAAATATTTTTTCTTTAGTACGGGTGTTAGGTGTCATCATGGTAACAATTATAGGTAAATCATGAGATATATGTGATTGGATGTGATTTAAAAGGTGGTGATAATTATGTGAGTTTCTTTCTATTGTATGACAATCACTAGTGAGATTTCATGAAAAATATATGTTAATTATAAGAGTATGACAATTATACACTAAAATTACAAAAGCTTATACAATCACATAATTTGACTTCTATATACCATGCGAGGTGTAATAATATAAGAATATATATATAAAGTAACTATCAAAAGTAATTGAAGAGTTACCTAAAATGTATGAACTTGTGATTGACCCTTGAATAGAGATGATTTATTGTTTTTAATATTAAAATACCAAGGAGACAATTATAATGGAATCGTCATTGGGAAGGGTTTAATAGTTGATAACCATCTTATATGCCAATAAGTCACAATGTTGACATTTTTACAATAATCCCACATTCATTATGTAACCATGCCGTAATATAAACTATTTAGATAAGCCATAATGCATAATAGAACGAATCAAATTTAGAATTTAAAATTTTACCTAAAACTCAATTTTATCCTTTCAACTAGAGTAGTAGTTGACTGATAGTTAGTTGATCAAGCTAGAAATATAATCCATATGAAATCTATATCTAGACAAAAGTTCACTTTACTACTTGTATAACCCATATATTTGTGAGACAAGATGGACGAGAGATCCTCACCCAATAAGGTTTTGAAACTTTGCCTAATCCTAAAAATTAGGTATCCTAATAAAGTTGCAACACATATTTATCACCATATGCCATGACTGACACACATAACCTTATGATTTTATAAAAATCATAAATTTCATTTATATCTAATATCCATATTATTCAATATCCAAACCACAACATTTATATAAATATAAATTTTATAAAATATATGTATCCATCACATACAAATATATTAATTAATCTTCAATTTCAATTTAGCATAACATTGAGGAAGAATTTAAGTATAAAGTTTTAAAAGATATCTCTTGGAATCGAAGATTCCCAATGAATCTCTTAATGAGGATTTGAATTTTAAAACCTAAACCCAATCAAATATTTTTTGCATTCACCTTTGATTTATCCCTAATTTAGGATTGGAAGTCGCACGCCTAGGGGTTTTTGTATGTTTGTCTCAAAATTCAATTCGCTACTTCTCTCTTCCATGTATCTTCTAAGTATTGTTTATATGCTTTAAAAATCCATGCAATACTTTTAGTTAGAAATTATGATATTGGCTCGAAGTCATGACTTTCTTGTCTCATCTAGCATGGAGTACCAAAGTTGTGACATCAATGAATGTCACTACTCATATATTCATCTCTAGAGCAAAATGTCGTGGCACTATAAATATCTTGACCAAGACAAATTTTCTCTAGAACTAAAAGTCATCACATTGGGAATGGATATTGTTTGGTATTTTCTCTCTAAACCAAAATAACATGATATTGAGAATGACTATGACTATTGCATTTACTCTGCAATAAAAAGTTATGGTAATGAAAATGGTCACAACTGATATATTTATCCTCTATGTAATATAAAGTTGTGACAATGGGAATGACCACATCTTTGATATTTCCTCACTAGAGCACAAAGTCATGGTACTAGAAAAGCTAAAACTAGAGTATATGCTCTCTAGAATAATATATCATGGCAGAAAATAATGTCATAACTTAAAATATTTGATATTTTGGCTCTATATTAAATAAGTCATGGTGTCTGATATTACTATGACTAATTGTACTAGTAAGGTACATGGATATCACTATTTAAAAATAATATCATAATTATTATGCATTATAGAGATAATGTATAAAATCCTTTATTAAAATAATAAGAAGATATAAATCAAAAAAATAATCATAAATGACTTTTAGTATAAATCAGTTCCAATAATCAATGTAACATCTAACATTGGATTCAACTAATAGATGATTCATTAGATCAACAAATAAAATCTACTCCTAAGAAAATATTACTTAATGCTGCATGTGCAACATCTCCTAATGTACATGAAACACTTCATTCTACCCATATAGAATATGTTATTATATGTATGATATTTGATGTTATCCAAGTAATATTTGATGATGACAATGCAATATCAAATGTTGGATCATATCAATAAAAAATGGATGTTTTATTAGATCAACAATGAAAGTCTACCCCTTCTAGGTAGCATCACTTCATCCTACCCATTTGAGGTTGTGTAGCACTTGAAGTAACCCATGCACCATTTGATGTTTCCAATGTAACATCTAATGTTGTATTGTAATAACAAAAAATATATGCTTCCTTAGATCAATAATAGAAGTCTACTCTTTCTAGGAAGCATCATAAAATATTTATGATGCATGCTATTGAAATATTATTTACTAAAATGTATCTTTCCAAAGTTATTAACTATAGGCATGGAGGATCTAGGATGTGTGAGTGCCTATTGTAAAATATCTATGACAATCATTCACATATTACAATGAATTATGATTATGTACTTATAACTTGAAATGACTATTTTACTTATATAAAAAATGAAAGTTTCAATTTAATTGCAAACATAGTTTCTGCTCCCTACAAGAAGGCATTGAATAATGTTGGACCTATTGTATTGGCTACTTCATCACATTAGTGGTGGCTTATTGCTAGGTAGTAGCTAATGCATTTTTCTATCGTTTAACAAATAGTTCATACTTATTTGAAAAAAAATAAGTATTTGACAAATCATATATACATGTCTCCACATCAACTTAACATGATCTTATATTTATAATTAATCATATAAATATTTTTGAGATCTCAGGTAACACATTATAAAACATTTCTAATGGTTAGCACTTGATGCTACTCATGCAATATCTTTTATTGCACATACAACACTTCATCCTTTACATGTAGAATATGTTGTTATGTGTAGCACTAAATATTATCCATTCAATATTTGATGCTTCCAATCCAAGATCTTATGTTAGATTGTAACAACAACAAGTGGATGCATCATTCGATCAATAATGAGAGTCTACACCTTCTAGGCATCATCACTCGATGCTATCCATGCAACATCTCTTAACCCACATGTAACACTTCATCCTACCCATGTAGAATATGTTGTTATATATATAGCACTTGACTTTATCCATGCAACATTTGATGTTTCCAATGTATCATCTAATGTTGGATTGCAACAAAAATAGATGAATGCTAATTAGATCAATAATAAAAGTCTATGCCTTCTAGACAACATCAACATATGAATGATTCATTAGACATCCATATCATCATATTTTTATTAATCATAAATATTTTTGAGATTTCTAGTAACACATCACAAAACATGTGTGTCTATGTGTGTGACATCAACCGCCACACAACAATACATGGACACACACGATGTCACTCATGTAACATCTTCTAATGCACATATGATACTTCATCATACTCATGTAGAATGTGTTGTTATATGTGTAACAATTGATGATATCCATGCGATACTTCTTTTTATCTTCTTCTCCAATTTCACCCAATCCTTCATCATCATCAACTATTACTACAACTACTAATCCTTCTTCTCTTTGTTTTACTTCTCCATCATCATCATCATTTATCTTTTTCTAATTATTTTATTTCTTCTTCTTAATTTTCTTTTTTGTCTTGTTTTCATTCTCCTTCTCATTCTCCTCCTCATGATTTTTGTTTTACTTCACATTAGAACTTTTTAAAAATCTCAAGTTCAAATTTGGCTCTCTTTTTCCTCTTCTTCATCTCATCCTCATCCTTCTTATTCTCTTTGTTCTTTTACTTATTTTTCTTTTTATTTTAATTTTTCTTCAACTTTTTCTTCTTAAATTTATTTTTCTTTATTATTATTATTCTCCTCTTCCTCCTCTTCATACAACAACAACTTCTACTACTACTACTACTTCTTCTTCTTCTTATTCTTCAGTTTATTTTTTTTATTTTTATTCATCTTCTTCTTATACTTCATCTTCTCCTTCTTCTATTATTCTTTTTGTTCTTGTGCTTGTAATTTTTATTATTCTTTTTCTTTTTCTTCCTTTTATTCTACACCTCTTCTTTTTTATACTTTTTCTATCTATTCTTTTTCTTCATCATTATCATCATCATCATCATCATCATTATTATTATCATCATCATATTATTCTGCTTCTTCTTATCATTCTTCTCTTTCTTATTATTCTTCTCCTCCTTCTTCAACATTATTAATTTCTTCATCTTATTCTCATTCTTTTTCTGTTATTTTTTCTACATTTTATCCATTTTCTTCATTGTATATTTTCTTTTTATTCTTTCTCTTTTACTTTCTTCTTATTCTTGTTGTTCTAATTCTTCTTTTTCTTTTCCTTCTTCTCCTCCAAATCCTTCTCATCAATCAACTCCTACTTTTTATTCTTCTCCTTATTTGTCTTTTTCTTTTTATCATTCTTCTTTTTCTTTTCCTTCTTCTTCTACTTTTTATCCTCCTACTCCTCCTCCTCTTCCTCATTCTTCTTTTTTTTTCTTCTTCTTCTTCTTTCTCTTTTTCTTCTTCTTTCTATTTCTTCTTTTCTTCTTATTCTTATTCTTTTTTTTCTTGTCATTCTTCTTCGTATTTTTTTTCTTCTTCTCCTTCATCATCATCATCTTCTTCTTCTTCTCCTTCTTCCTCTATTTATTATTCTTCTTATTCTTCTTCTTTTCTTCTTCTACTTCTTCTTCATTATCATCTTCTTTTTTTTGTTCTTCTTATTTATTTATATTTTTCTTATATTTTTTTCTTATATTCTACTTCTTCTTGTTATTGTTATTATTATCATTATTATTATTCTTCTTTTTATTTTTATTTTTCTTTTGATTCTACTTGTTTTTATACTTTTTTTATTTTATTTCTTCATCTCAATTTTATTTGTTTTTATTATCATATTTGTTTTGTTTTATTTCTTCTTCTTCGTCTTCTTCTTCTTCTACTTCTTCTTATCATACCTCTTCTTCTTCTTCTTCTTCTACTTCTTCTCTTCTTCTATTTATTCTTCATTTTATTTTTCAATTCATGTTTCTTCTATTCTTCCTCTTCATTCTCCTACTCATATTCCTTCTCATTCTTCTTCTCGTTCTCGTTCTCGTTCTTCTTCTTCTTCTTCTTATTCTTCTCATTCTTCCATTTCTTCTTCTACTTCTTCTAGTTTATATATTATTTATTCTTCTTTTTCTACTTCTTTTTGTAGTCCTCCTCTTCCTCCTACTTCTTCTATCTTCTTCTTATTTTCATATTTCTTCTTCTTATTCTTATTCTTCTTTTCATACTTATTGTTGTTGTTGTTCTTCTTCTAATTCTAATTCTTCTTCTACTACTACAACTTCTTTTCTTTTAATTTTCTTATTGTTCTCCTTGTCTTTCTATTTCTTCTTTTTTTTTCTTCTTCTACTTCCTTTTCTTATTCTTCATAATCATCACCTACTTCTTTTTATTCTACTTTTTTTTCTTTGTCATCTTATTTTTATTATTCACAATCTTCTTCTTCCTTTTTTCTTCAACATCATCTTCTTATTGATCATCATCATCATCTCTGTCTTCTTTTTCATCTTCAAGATCTTTTTCTTTTTCTTTTTCTGCTTCCCCTTCTTCTTCTCTCTCCACATCTCTCTACCTCTTCTACCTCTTCTTCTATTTCTTTATTTTATTTTTCTTCTTCTTCTTATTCTTCGTATTTTTCTTTTTTATTCTTTTTCTTCATCTTCTTCCACTTTTTTTCTTCTTTATCAATATCTTCTTCTTATTATTCTTCAACTTATTCATCATCATCATCATCATCATTATTTTCTTCTTCTTTATTTTCATTGAATTGTTATTCTTTTTTATACTTTTTCTTCATCATCTTTTTCATTTTTTTTATTCTTGTTTATCAATCAATCAATCATCATCATCATCTTCTTCTTATTCGTCTTCTTCTATGTCTTCTTCTTCTTCTTTTTCATCATCATCATCATCATATTCTTCTTCAAATTTTTTATTTTCATTTTTTTCATCCACTTTTTCATCATCTTCTTCAACTTCATATTCTTATTTTATTTCTTTTTTTTTCTTCATCATTTTCTTCTTGGTCTTCATCATTATCATCTTCGTATTCTCCTCCTCCTCCTCATTCTTCCTAATCTTTTTTTTCATCTTTGTCTTTATCTTATTCTACTTCTTCTCTAAGATCATCTTTATGTTTGTCTTCTTCTTCTTTCTCTTCTTCTTTTTCATATTGACTTCTTCTTCTTCTTCTTATTTTCCATCTTCTTATTATACTTCATCTTCTTCTTCTTCTTTGAAATCTTATTCTTATACTTCATCCCCATCATCATCATCTTCTTCATCTTCTACTTCTTCATCTTCTTCATTTTTATTTTCTTCTTCTACATCATAATCATCATCATCATCATCATCATCATCATCATCTTCTTCTTCTACTTTTTTCTTCTTCTTTTTCTCATTCTTTATCTTCTTCTTATTCTTCTTCAACATCATCATAATCTTCTTCTTTTTATCATCATTCTCTTTTTCTTTTTTCTTTTTTCTTATTCTTTTTCAACATCATCATCATTATTTTTTTAGTCTTGTTTGTCTTCTCTTACTTCTTCTTCTTGTCCTCGTTCTTCTTCTTTGACTTCTTTTCATCATTTTTTTTATTCTTTTTCTTTTTCTTCTTGTTCTTTGTCTTCTTCTTCTACATCATATTTTTTTATCTTTCTCATTGTCATCTTTTTTTTCCTTCTCATCTACATCTTGTTTTTCTTTTGCTTATTCTTCTTTTTCTTCATCTTCATATTCTTTATGCTCTTCCTTTTTTTTATGCTTCTTTCTTTTTCTTCATCGTTATCTTCTTCATCTTTTTCTTCAATTTTATCAACTTATTTTTTTTTCTTATTCTTAATCATCTTCTTCTTTTTCATATTTTTTTTCCTTTTTCATTATTTTTACCATCATATTCATTTACTTCATTTTCTTCTTCTCCTTCATCATCATCATCTTTTTCTTCAACTTTATCATCATTATCATCATATTCTTCATCTTCATCAAAATCATCATCATAAACATCATCTTCTTCTTTTTCTTCTTGTTCTTCATCATCATCATCTACTTTTTCTTCATCTATTTATTTTTCTTTTCATCATCATCATCATCTTTTTCTTATTCTTATATTTATTCATCTGTGTATTCTTCTTCTTCTTCTTCTTCTTCTTCTTCTTCTTCTTTTTTGTCTTCTTCTTCTTTTTCTTCATCGGGGTCTTTTTCCTTCATCATCATCATCATCTTATTCTTCATATTTATCTTCTTATTCTTCTTCATCTTCATCTTCACCTTTATCTCCATTTTCTTTATATTCTTTATCTTCGCATTCTTTTCTTCTTTTTCATCATCATCTTCTTCCTTTTCTTATTCTTCTTCATCATGCTTATAATTTTCTTTCTCATCTTTTTCTTCATCATCATCTTCTTATTCTACTTCTTTTTCTTAAATTTCTTTATCATCATCATTATATTCTTCTTATTCTTTTTTTTATATTTCTTATTTTTATTTTTTCTTCACCTTATTCATATTCTTCTTCTTCTAATTCATCTTCTTTTATTCCTCATTTATCATCATCATCATCATCTTCTTCTTCTTCCTCTTCTTCTTTTCTTATTCTTATTCTTATTCATGTTTTCATTTTTTTTCTTCTTTTAGTTCATAATAATAATAATAATAATCATCATCATCATATTCATCATTATCATTTTCTTATTGTTCTTCTTCTTATTCTTCTTCATCTTATTCTTATTCTTTTCCATCATGATGATGATCATCATCATCATCATCTTCTTCTTTGAATTATTCTTTATATTTTTTTTCTTTTTCTTTTTTTTTACTTCTTTTCTTCTTCATATTTTTATTCTATTTTTTCATTATCTTGGTCTTCTTTTTTTTCTTATCCATCACAACCTTTTTCATAATCATCATCTTGTTTTTCTTCTTCTTTTTCTTCTTCTTCTTCTTCTTCTTCGACTTCTTCTTTGTCTTCTTGTTTTTCCTATTCTTCTTCATCTTCTTTTTCTTTTTCTTCTAATTCATCTATGCCTTCTTCTTCTTTTTATTCATCTTCATATTTTTAATCTTTTTATTCTTCTTTATCTTCTCTTTCTTCTTCTTTATTTACTTTTTCTTATTCTTCTTTATCTTCTTATTCATAATATTCTTCTTCATATTCTTCATATTTTTTATATTATTATTATTATTATTTTTTCTTCCCCCTCTTTGTCTTCTTTGACTTTTCCATCATCATCTACTACATCTTATTATTATTATTATTATTCTTGTTATATATATATTTCATATCCTTCATCTTCTTTGTCATCATCATCATCATCATCTTCTTCTTTTACTTTTTCTTCTTCTTCTTCATCTTGTACTTCTTCTTCTTCACTTTGTTCTTCTTCATATTTTTTTACTTCATCATCATAATCATCATCATCATCATCTTCATCTTCATCTTCATCTTCATCTTTATCTACTTCTACTTCCCCCCTATCATCATCATCATCATCATCTTTTTTTTTCTTATTTTTCTTCTTTTTTATCATCATCATCATCTTCATATTCATCTTCTTTACCTAGTTATTCTTCATCATCTTATTTGTCTTATTTTTCATTATCTTCTTCTTCTTGTTTTTCTTCTGCATATTATTCATTGTCTTCATCAACTTCTTATTCAATTTTATATTCTTTTAGTACTTATTCATTAAATCATCATCATCATCATCATCTTGTTGTTGTTATTGTTATTATTATTATTCTTTTTCTTCTTCATCTTAATCTTAATCTCCATCTACTACTATTACTACTATTTCTTCTTCTTATTTTTTTTCTTATTCTTCAACTTATTCATCATCATCTTTTTCTTCATCACCAACATCATCATCATATTTTTATTCATCATCATCATCATGAATAAGATCTTCATCTTGTTCTTCTTCTTCTTAATCCTTTTCTAATTCTTCTTCTTCTTCTTCTTTTCTTTTTCTTAGTCTTTTTCTTCATCATCATCATTTTCTTCTTTTTCTTCATCTTCTTATTCAGTATTTTATTTTATTATTCTTTTTGTTCTTCAACTTCTTCTTCTTATTCATCTTCTTCCACTCCTTCAAAATTACCATCTTCTACTTCCTCTTTATCTTCTTGTTGTTCCTTTTTTTTCATTTTCATTTTCTTCATCATATTCTTCTTTTTCTTCATATTCTTCTTGTTAGGAACCTTCATCTTTGTCTATATCATTTTTTATTTTTCTTCATTTTAGTCTACTTATTTTTTTTCTACATTGTATTATTATTATTTTTATTATTATTTTTATTATTATTTTTATTCTTCTTCTTCTTCTTAATTTTCTCTTCTTAATCTCCTCCTTCTTATTCTTCTTTTTATCTGACTTTGCATTCTTATTATTTTTGTTTTTATTGTTTATCTTTTTATTTTATTTTTCTTTTTCTTATTATTCTTTATCTTCTTATTCTTTGACTTCTTTTGTTGTTCTTCTTTGTCATCATCATCATCATCATCATCATCATCTTCTTCTTCTTCTTCTTTCCCTTTTTTGTTTCATCATCATTATTTTCTTCTTCATTTTTGTCTTCTTCTTCTTTTTGATCATCTTTAACTTCTTATTCTGATTCTTTTGATTCTTTTTGTTCATCATCATAAGCATCATCTACTACTCCTTCTTTGTCTTATTCTTTTGCTCATTTATGTTTTTCTTTTTCTTCTTATTCTTCTTCTTTTTTATTCTTCTTCTAATTTTTCGTCTTTTTCGTCTTCTTATTATTCATCATCATCATCATCATCATCATCTTCTTCTTCTACTTTCCTTTTTTTTTCTTCTTACTCTACTTATTCTTTTTAATCATCTACTTTTTATTCTTCTTCGTCATTCTCAATTTTTTTATCATCTATTTATTCTTTTTATTTCTATTCATTTTCTTATTCATTATAATTTTCATTTTCTTATTATTATTCTTTTTCTTTTTCTTGTTCTTATTATTCTTCATCATCCTCTTCTTCTTTAGCCTTTTCTTCTTTCTCTTTGTCTTCTTCGTATTCATCTTCTTTGTTTTATTCTTCATTTTCTTCTTCATTTTTTTCTTCATCATTTTCTTCATCATTTTCTTCATCTTTTTCTTCATCTTTTTCTTAATGTTTTTATTGTTATTCTTATTCTAATTCTTCTTTTTCTTATTCTGCTTATTCTTTTTCTTCATCCTCTTCTTCTTATTATTTTTCTTCTTTTTTCTCATCTTCATTTTCTTTAACTTTTTTGAATTCTTCTTTTTTCTTTCTTCTTCTTCTTCTTTATATGTTTCCTTTCATCATCTTCTTCATTATGATATTATTGTTCACCATCATTATCATTATCTTCTTCTTCTTATTTTTTTCATCATGTTCTTCTTTTTTATCATTTTCTTAATCTAATTCGTTTTCTCTACTTCATTTTACTATCTTCAACATCATCTTTTTTTATCCTTATTCAATATAATCATCATCATCATCATCTTATTCTTTGTCTTCTTATTTGTCTTCTTATTTATTATCATATTCTTCTTATTTGTAATTATCTTCTTTATCTTCTTCTTCTTCTCATACTTATTCTTTATCATCATCTTCTTCTTCATATTTCTCATCTTCATCATCTTCATCATCTTCTTCTTTATCTTTTTCATTTTCATCTTCTTCTGAGTCTTCAACTTCTTCTTCTAGTTCATCTTTATCTTCATATTTTTCTTCAACATCATTATCATCATCAACTTCTTCTTTATTTTTTCTTTTTCTTCTTCATCTTCATCATCTTTGTCTTTTTTTATTTGTCTTCTTCTTCTTCTATTTCATCATCATCATCATCATCATTATCATCATCTTCTTATTCATCATCATCATCATAATTTTATTCTTCTTATTTGTTAACTTCTTCTACTAAATCTTCATCTTCTTCCTGTTTTCCCCTTTTCTTATTCTTTATCTCCTACTTATTCCCCTTCTTTATTTTCTTATTCTTCTTCTAATTCATCATCATCATCATCTTTTTCTTCTAATTCCTTTTTTCTTATTCTTTTTCTTCATCATCATTATTATCATTAAAATCATCATCTCCTTCTCTTCATCTTATTATTATTTTTCTTCTTCTTATTCATCATCATATTATTCTTCTTGATCTTCTTCTTATTTTTTTTTGATCTTCATCATCTTCTTGTTCATCATTATCTTATTTTTTTTTATTCTTCTTTTTTTCTTCTTCTTCTTTCTCTTCTTCTTCTTCTTCTTCTTCTTCTTCTCATTCTCATCTTTTTTCTTCTTCTTTATCTACAACTTATTCTTCTTCTTCTTCATTTTATTCATCTTCATCTTCTTTATATTTTTATTCTTCTTCATCTTATTATTATTATTATTATTATTATTATTATTATTTTTCTTCTACTCCTACTTCTTTGTTTTTTCTTATTCTTTATTTTCATCTTCTTATCCATCATCATCATCATCTTTTTATTCTACTTGCTCTTCTTATTTATTTTTTACTTCTTTGTCATCAACAACAACATCATCTTCTTATTCTTCTACTTTTTCATCATCATCAACACAATCTTCTTTTTTATCATCTTCTTCTACATATTTTTCTAATTCTTCATAATCTTCACCTTCTTTTTCTTCATCATCATCATTAGCAGCTTCTTCTTCTTCATATCTTATTCTTGTTATTCTTCTTTGTATTCATCTTTTTTTTTATTTTTGTTCTTTTTTTATTCTTATTCTTTTTTTGTACTTCTTATATTTGTTCTTTTTATTCATCATTTCTTTCTTTTTTTTAATTCTTATTTTTATTCATCATCATCATCTTCTTTATTTTCTTTTTCTTATTTGTTATCTACTACTACTACTACTACTACTACTATTTCTTCTTCTTCTTTTTCTATTTTTGCTTATTCAACTTCATCTTTTTCTTCATTTTCATCATCATCATCATCATCATCTTGTTCTTATTCTTTTTAATCTTAATCATTTTTTTACTTCATCATCTTTTTTTCTATTCTTCTTCTTATATTTTTTTCTTTGTCATCTTCTCATATATTTTTCTTCTTATTCTAGTTCTTCTTATTCTTCATTATGAACATCATCATCTTCTTCCTCATCATCATCATCTTATTCTTCTTCTTCTTCTTTTTCATGTTTATCATCATCTTCTTATTGTTTATATTCTTATTATTCTTTTTCTTCTTTTTCTTCACCTTAATCTTCTTTTTTATCTTCTCTTTTTTTTATTATCATTGTAGTCATCATTATCTTTTTTTTCTTCTTCTTCATCATTATCTTCTTCTTATTCTTTATCATTTTCATCATCTTGTTTTTCTTCTTTATTTTCTTCTTGTTATTCATCATCATCTTCTTATTCTTTGCCTACTTTTTATTCTTCTTCATATTATTCTTATTATTTATTGTCAACTTATTCTTCATCATCATCATCTTCTTGTTTATCTATGTATTATTATTATTATTCTTCTTCAACTTCTTTATCTTTTTCTTCTTATTCTTCACTATCTTTTTATTCTATTTCTTTGTTTTCTTCTTCTTCATCTTCTTTTTCATATTCTTTTTTTTATTATTCTTCTTCTTAATCTATATTTCTTCTTCATCTTTGTGTTTTTATCTTCTTCTTCGTCATTATCATCTTTTTATTCTTCTTTTTCTTCTCCTCTTTCTTCTTCATTTTTTTCTTCTTTTTCATCAACTTCTTTATTATTATTATTATTATTCTTATTTATCTTCTTATTATTCTTTTTGTTCTTATTTATAATAAATTTTTTATCATCTACTTCTTAGTTGTCTTCTTATTTTTCTTCCTCTAATATTTCTTATACTTATTCATCATCAACATCATCATCTTCTTCTTTATAAACTATTGTAACTTATCTTTCTTTTTCATCATGTTAATCATCATCTTCATATTTTTATTCTTATTCATCTACTACTTCTTCTTAATCATTTTTATCTTCTTCAAATTCTTTTTTTTTTCTTCGTTTTCTTCTTCTTCTTCTCCTTTTCTTTTTTCTTCTCTTCTTATTTAAATTCATTCTTTTCTTCTTATTTATATATAACTTCTTATTAATCTCCTTTGACTTCTTCAAATTATTATTTTTTTCTTCTTATTCTTCTTTTTTGTCGTGTTGTTGTTTTGTTCTTCTACTTCTCTTTCTTCTTCTTCATTGTCTTGTTGATTCTGTTCATATTCTTCTTCTCCATCTTTGTCTTCTTGTCTTTGTCATCGACTACTCCTTCTTCTTCTTTATCATCATCATCATCATCATATTTTTTTCTTTCTTATTCTTCATATTTTTTTCTATTCTTCTTATCTGTCTTCTTCACCTTCTTCTTCATCTTCAAAATTTTTTTCTTTTTTATCTTCATCATTTCTTCTTCTTCATTTTCATTGTCTTCTTCTTATTCTTCTACTTTGTCTTCTTATTTTTTGTATTTGTCTTCTTCTTCATCTTTATTTTCATTATTTTCTTTTTTGTCTTCTTCTACTCCTCCTCCTCCTCCTCTACATTCTTCTTATACTTCTTTGACTTTTTTTCTTATTCTTATTCTTATTTTTTTGTATTCTTATTATTCTATTTCTTCTACATCTTCTTCTTGTTCTACTCTATCTTCATCTTAATCATATTTTTCTTCTTCCTTTTTTTTCTCCTCCATCTTCACCATGTTCTTCTACTTCAAATTTTTCTTTTTCTACTTTTCTTCTTCTTGTTTATCATCACCATCATCATCTTCATCATCACCATATTTTTCTTCATTTTATTCCTTTTTTTCTTGTTTTTCATCATCATCATCATTATCTTCTTCTTCTTATTCTTACTCTTCTTTTTTTTTGTTATTCTTCTTTTTATTCTTGTTCTTATTCTGCTTCTTCAAGTTCTTATTCTTTTTATTTATTTATTATTATTCTTCTTCTTTTAATTTTTTTTTCTTATTCTTTATCAGAGTCTTCTTCTTCTTCTTCTTCTTCTTATTCAACTTCTTCTTCATTATATTTTTCTTGTTCTACTTCATCATCATCATCATTTATTCTTTCTATTCTTCTTCATTATCATTTTTTTCAATATCATCATCATCATCATCTTTTTATTTTTTTTCTTCTTATTCTTCATTTTCTTATTCATTTCTTCTTCTTCTTCTTCTATTTCTTCTGCTTTTTCTTCACCACCACCATCATCATTAAAATCTTCTTCTACAACTTTTTTATTTTCATCATCATCATCTTCTCCATCTTCATATTTTTCTTTAACTTCTTTATCTTCTTCTTGTTCTTTGCCATGTTTCTCTTTTTCATCAACATCATCTCCTTCATCATCATCATCATCATCATCATTATATTCTTATTTTTTTTGTTCTTCATCTTCATAATCTTTTTCTTATTCCTCTTCTTCATATTCATAATTATTTTCTTCTCCGTCTTCTTTTTATTCATCATCATCATCAAATTCGTCTTCTTTTCTTCTCTTTCTCCATCTTCTACTTCTTTGATTTCTTCATTTTATTTTTCTTTTTTTTCATCATCATCATCATCATCATCATTTTCTTCTTTTTCTTTGTCTTCATCATCAACATATTCCTTTTCTTTTTTTCTCCTTATTCATCTTAAACTTCTTTGATTTCTTCATTTTATTTTGCTTCTTCTACTTCATCATAATCATCATCTTTTTCTTTTTCTTTTTTTTTTCTGCTTGTTATTTTTTATCTTTGTCATCTAATTATTATTATTTCGCTTCTTAATTTTATTCTTATAATTCTTTTACTTATTTTTCATCTTTTTATTCTTCTATTTTGTCTACTTCTACTTCTTATTTTTTTTCTTTTTTTTCCTCATTATCATTTTTCTTATTCTTCTTCATCATCATCTTCATCATCAATATCTTTTACTTTATCATCAATATTTTTTTCTTCATCTTCTTCTTCAATCATATTCTTCTTCTTGTTAATCTTCATCATCATCATCATCATTATCATCATCTTCTTCCTCTTTATTTTCTTTTGGTTCTTCTTCTTCTTATTTTTTTTCTTCTTATTTTTTTTCTTCTTAATTTTCTTTTTCATCTTCTTCCTCACCTTCTTCCTCTTCACCATTTTGCTCTTTATCATCATCATCATCATCTTTTTCCTTTTATTCTTCCTCATATTTTCTTGTTCTCCTCCATTTGAACTTATTATTCTTTTTATTCATCATCTTCTTCCTTTTTATAATCATTATCTATTCTTTATCTTTAATTTTTTAATCATCATCTTATTTTTATTCTTCTTCTCCTTCATCATCATTATCATCTTCTTTTTTTTCTTTATGATCATCATCATCATCATCTTATTATTATTATTCTTCTTCTTCTTATTCATCATCTTCTTCTTTTTTTGTATTATTATTATTTTTTTTCTTTTTCTTTATATTCTTCATCTTATTCACCTTCTTGTTCATCTTCGTCTTTTGCCAATTATTCTTCATTTTTACCATCATCATCATCATCATCATCATTCTTCTACTTCATCTTCTTATTTTTCATTTTTTTTTCTTCATCTTCTTATTATTCATTATCTTCTTTTTTTGTATTTTTTTTAATCTTTATCTTTATCTTTATTTTCTTCATCATATTCACCTTCTTATTCATCTTCATCTTTTGCTTCTTATTTTTCATTTTTATCATCATCAGCATCATCATTAGCATCATCATCATCTTCTTCTACTTCATCTTTTTCTTCTTATAATTTTTTCTTTTTCTTTGGGTTCTTTTTATTATTCCCCTCCTACTACTTATTATTCTTCTTCAACTTTGAATTCATATTATTCTTCTTCTTCTTCTTCTTATTCTTATTGTTCTTCTTCATCTTCAACTTATTCTTCTTCTTCTGCTACTATTACTACTACTTCTACTACTACTTATTCTTTTTCACATTCTTCTTCTTTTTCATCATCATCATCATCTTTTTCTTCTTCTTCATCTTTTCCTTCTTCCTTTTTTCTTCTTCTTTATCAACTTCTTCACCATTATCATTTTCTTTTTTTTTCTTTTTCTTTTTTTTCTTCTTATTCTTTTTATTATTTATTTTTTACATGTTCTTCTTCTTCTTCTTCAAGTTTTTCTTATTCATCATCATCATCTTCTTATTCTTATTTTTATTCATCATCATCTTTTTCTTTGTTAGCTGTGTTATTCTTCTTCATCTTTGTCTTTGTATTCTTCTTCTACTTCGTCTTTTTGTTCTTCATCATTTTTTCTTGTTAATGATCATCATTATCATCTTTTTTTTCTTCTTTTTATCTTAATCTTTTTCTTATTCTTTATCTTATTCTTCTAAAATGTTATCATCATCTTATTTTTCTTCTTTATCATCATCATCATCATCATCATCATCATCATCATAATCTTCTTGTTCTCCATTATCTTCTTTATCATCATCATCATCAAAATCATGTTATTCATATTCATCATCAACTACTTATTTATCATCTTATTTTTTTTATTTTGTATCTTATTCTTATTCTTAGTATTATTATTATTATTATTATTATTCTTCGTATCCATCTTCTTTTCCTTCATCATCA